>VZSV01000030.1:722412-740079 GCA_013398735.1 Nothocercus julius
CCTCGCCTAAGTCCTTGATGAACAAGTTCAGCAGCGCCAGGCCCAGTACTGACCCCTGGGGGACACCACTGGCCACAGGCCTCCAGCTAGACTGAGCTCCATTTATCACGACCCTCTGGGCTCTGCCATCCAGCCAGTTCTCAATCTACCTCACTGTCCACTCATCTAACCCACGCTTCTGAGCTAAATTTGCTTTACTTTCTGAGAATAGGTGCTCATTTTTGGTACACTTTTGAAAGTACTTCTTAAAACTTCGTGGTAGCTCATACAGATTTTAGAGAAGTGCTGCTTGTTATGAACTCCCAACAGGCACCTCCATGTTTGCTCATCAGGAACCTCGGAAAGTGCTCGTTGGTTCTCTCTGCTCAGTGTGCTGTTCAGATAAATCCTGATAGGGTACATGCCATGTAGTCATGGGAACTTGCGTTCTACATGAATCCTTCATTTAGAAGAGAACCTCTGAAAGTGACAGGGCTTCAAGGCAGCTCTAATAGTTAGATTGAAGTCTAGTGGAAATATTTTCTGTAGTTAAAAAGCAGTGATAGAAAAAAAGTTGTTTACAAAAAAGCATGTTTGAAATCCAGCATGGCATCACTGAAAGACTGAAAATGAATGAGTCAGAACAGGATTAGATTGCCTGATTTTGTTTTTCTATTTGTCTGAGGAAGATAAACTGATTTTTTCAAAACTGTTATTCTGATTCTTGACATGTTCTATAGTTCCGATCTTGGAGACTGTTTTTCTGTCAGGTTTGACTGCTGTTGGCACAGAGACCTAAACTTAACTGGCAAATGGAAAGGAAGACTCATTCGGGAAAGGAAGCTCATGTACTTAAATCAGGAATACATCAGAAAGTACAGGCCCTTCTCAAAAGTGTAGCAAACAATTATTTCATATTTCTAAAGTGATCGTATCAATCCATATTGTGTTGTACTGATACTATAGATATATAGGTCTCTAAATACTGGTGGACTAGTAATGAGATTTTATATAAGCAGTGTGAGGAGTCCAATTTTTGAGGAGTGTAAAGGATTAGACTGTGACGATGGTGGGTATCTTGTAAAAAAAAGCAATAAAAACCTGTAGGAACACCCCTTTACTTAGTGGTGAAAGAATGGGCCTTAGTTGTGATTTCTCATGTAATTAAACCAGAGGCGTGGTGTGTGTATCTAGGAATGCTTCCACAATGTAAATGTTAGATATAATTTCTTAGTTTTTATTCTGTTGGGTTTCTGTGTGTGTGTGTGTGTGTGTGTGTGTGTGTATGTGTGTGTGTGTGTGTGTATTTTTAGCCTAAGCAGTATAAATCTGGTGTTGCAGGAGGTGATTTTCTGCAAAGTACAAGTCTATGAGACTGCAAGGCTTTTGAGATGTTCTACCATAATATACTTATATCCAAATTGATGAGATAGGGACTAAATGGGTGGAAAATTGGCTGGGCTGCCAGACCTGGAGGGTTATGATCTGTGATTTGAAGTCCAGCTGGCAGCAGGTTGCAGGTGGCAGCACTCTAGGATCAGTTCTTGGGCCAATACTATTTAATGTCTTTTAACAACCTACCTGGTGGGATGGAGCAATCTCTGCGAGTATATTTGGAGTTCAGCCAGCAGGTGACCTGAGAGCCCAGAGAGAGACCACAACTTTTCCTTGCAAACATTCATAACTCTGCTTGGCAGCTCCCTGATGAACCTGGTCTAATTGGCTCTGCTTTAGCAGAGAAGGGTTGAACTGAATGTCCTCCAGAGTTCCCCTTCAACCTAAATTCTATTACAGTTCTTGATTATTAACAGAATGAAGTGTGTAGATCATAGAATATATGTAGAATGTAAATTTATTTTTTCATTGTAAGACCTAAAACTCCATTAGTTTTTCATTGTTTGTGAAGATTTTGTAAAGGATTTCATGTCCTTACGTTTGTTTATAGAAGAAAATAGTCATTAGAATTGCTTGGGTAGCATCCTTCAATCTTCTAGAAGATATGCAGAAAGAGTAAATGGTTATTTAGCTTCAAAAATGTGTTTTCAGTGAAAAGTTCATACTGTTTATCGGAGGGGGAAAAAAAAGACTGTTTTAAGCAAAACAAAATCAATGGAGGCAAAGTTGTTTGTTTCTTTTTTTACTTCCGTGATGGACTTCTTCAATGGGGAAGTAGTACTACTCACATTTTTCATAAGTCTGTTATTCAAAAAGTTAATCTTTTTATGATTTTAAGAAGAGTTTGAATGAGTACTAAGTGACAAAGAGAGATGATATTTAAATGATCAACATGCATCTCTAGAAAGTCATCTAATTTATTCTGCAAAGTGATGATTATGTTACTGCTTAATTATGCCTCTACTGGATTAACTCTACTTCTCTGAGGAAAATTATCTGAATTTTGGAATTTGGAGCTCCTCTTTTGCATTTAGTATACTGATATTCTTTTTTTTTTTTTTCTTTTTTGTCTTACGGATTGTTTTTCAGGTAAATCTTTGCTTTTGGATTCACAAAGGAAGAATTAGGGATTGAAGAAAATGACAAATGTTTGAATAAACATTCTTGATAGGAAACTTAACACCTTTTTCCCTAGCATTTCAGAACTTTCTGGGGTTGTGAAAATGAAGGCGAATAAAATGTAGAGAATTTTGTTTATTGGGAGAGTCGAGAAAGTTTTGTTTCAAATTGTTGTGGGTTTAAATACCCATTTCCACTAGATTCTTAAGGTTTTGTTTCTTTATAAAACAAACAAAAATCCTAATGATAACATGACATTGTAATTATATTTACATTGTTATGGTCTACTGTTAACGGATATATCAATACTTCTCTATTTTGCTTTAATTATAATATAAAAATGTGTTTTAGAATTTGAAAATTTTCACATGACCATATCACTAAAAAAGTGTTTTAGTATTTAAATCTGTGTGTACACTTCTGATGCTATTGCCAGAATTTGCTTTTATCTATCTTCAGGTCATGTTAGATAGAATGAGATGATCAGGTTATTGCTGGGTGTAGATATTTGGGTCTCTAAAATGCTTCAGGTTTTAGTTAATGAAGACAACTTTTGTCCAAGCAGTACTTGAGTTACTACATATGTTCTGGAGGAGTGATAATTTTCTAGGTTCAAGCATGGGCTGCGTAAGATATATGTAGGTATATGTGGAGCTGATCGTGGTAGCTCTCAATTCATGACGGTGGCAGGCAGCATCTAGTAGTGCTGCTTCCTGCTGAATGGGCAACAAAAGTAGTTGACACATTGCATTGTAGAGTGCATATCAAGGAAATTAAGCCAACTGTTAGAAAAATGGAACAGTGAGATAAAACAGACTGAGAAATTTTTTGTTTGATGGTAACCAAATGCCTGCTTGCAAACTTCAAATATGATTTCGTAATTACGATTGCAGCAATTTGGTTCAAGAAGCTGTTGAATTTTAGAGGAAGCTGAATTGTGGTGGGAGTGGGGCTGATAAGGTAGTCCCTTGTCCTGGTGAACAGTCCTTTTTTGCTGAGAATGTTGTCTGGGGACCCATAAAGTCCAGAGGATATTTTGAAGGCCATGAAAAGTGGTTTACAAAGTAATACAGCCCTCTTCAAGTTAGTGCCACATTATAAGCATGCGGGACCATACTGGTCCATTCCTGTATTCTTAATAATGCTGTGTTAATGCAAATGGGTTGTCTTGGCTCAGTTTATACTGTCTAATCAAACCTCTTATTTCAGAAGAGTATTTAGATGTATTAGTTATTACCTAGTGCAGTAGACAGCAAGTGTAACTGTAAAGATGGGTAATTAACGAGCCATTAGATTACATGATCTTTTAGCTTCTGCTGGCTTTAAAGAAAGGGGATCAAGTTTCCATTGATTGGTTTGACAAAGCTTTTTTTCAGTGTTTCCAGTTTAGCATACTATGTTTTAGTAGCCTTAAATAAACAATGACTGGTTGTTTTTTTTAGTAGTTTTTGATGTGAGGCCTTAATAAAAATTAAGCTTTTCATGATTTGATTTGGGGAAAAAGTGCTTAGGCAAAATCATCTTGATTTTTTGTAAGGCATTGAAATATATTTCACCTGACTGTGCTTCAGCACCTGTGATGCTCTGGGTTTTCTTGATTATTTTATTTTACTTTTTTTCTTCCCCCGCTCCTCTTGTAGCTTCTTCCGAGAGGGATAAAAGAAGCCCATGGAGGCTGTCTGATGCTGTGGCCTACTCTGGTTTGTCTTCAGTGTTGGGCTGCCATGGCTATCTGCTAACAGATTTGAAGAAACAGTGGTGCAATACAGCTCTGTGATTTAAGCATAGCAGTAAGAGATTTTGGAGGTCATCTGCAGAAGGGTGCATATCCAAAATATTGTCTGCTGCCTAATACACTTACAGAGCTGCTGTTGCTGTCACTGTGTATTTGGAAGAAGCTGCTGTTAAACAGATAAGGAAAAAATAGCGTCAGAAGAAATGCAGTTTAGTTCTCTAGCGTTTTGCAGGTCTTTGTAGTAGACAGTACTGACTTAAAACCTTAAATTTACTTTTTTTCCAGCATGTCGAGGGTATGATTTTTTTTTTTTTTTTAAATTTTTATATTTTCCCCCCCCACGTCCGTGGTACTTCCCGTTGAAGATACCTGTAGTCGTGTTGCTTTGCTCCTTTGGGGAAGTGATGGGGAGCAGAACCCGGTGCGTTTGCTGGGGTCGTACGTAGTGTAGTGCAAGCTTCCTGTTTTGCTCATCTTATTTGCTTAGGCAACACATGGCAGCAAAACAGCTTCCTTTAAATTGAATCAGGGTAGTTACGAATACTCTAAATATAGAAGTAGCTAATGACTTTTTGAATCCCACAAAATTCTTGGATGTTGTTCTATAGCTTTACTATTCATGTGGAAGATCAACATGGTTGCAAATAAAACAGTATTCTGTACTTGTTTATTCCCTTTCAATTTTAATGCATTGTTTTTTTCTCTGTTGCCATCCTAACTTGTTTTGGTGTCATTATCTCTTTGGCTTCTCATCATATAATTGTTTCAACAAGTAATGGTGCTGCACACGTCTGTATCTGATGAAGTATTTTTGGCATAACCTAAGATAATTATACAATAAAATTGACACATAGAAGTATTCAATAAAACTGTTTTGTTTCCTTTGCACTGAGTATAGCATAGTGTGGCTATTTTTATAACAATATGAAAGAAAAAAAGGACCTTTCAGCATGTGTGTCCTTGCCTTGAGAAAAAGCAAGGGAAAATGGGATGAGTAAATAGAGGCAATCTAGGTGTAGCGTGTAGTTCGTGTTGTAAACTAGCGGAACGAGGTATGACTGAGGATAAATAGGAAATCATTCACTAGGAACTGTGGTGCTGTGTTGGTAGTTGTGCTAAAGATGAAGATGCCTTGGGTGGACGTTTCCTCTGCTGATATAATAATCTTTCTTGGTGTAAACGTGAGCTGGAGCTTTGCTCATTTACAGAAACCTAAAGCAGAATGGTTAACTTGTCAGGGTGTTTTGAAGTGCCTTTCATTGAGTTTTGATAGGAATCTTATATGATCACCTCTTTGTGATTCCTGAGCATGAGCAGTTGGAAGTGTTATCGTGCAGTCATCGAGCCAAATGACTTCCCCAAGGGGCACGGGTACGTGCTGTGCCACCAGCCTGCTGACTGACTCCACCATGTGGAGAGTTTTCAGTGCTTCTGGTCGAATAACTTGCACAGGATGTGACAGCTTGACCATCATTAGGAATTTTTAAATCAAATTACCTCACCCTGAAGTGCAACTTTAGGTGAAGTAAAGCCATTAAGCAAAATGCTTTGGTGGTTTGATCTTTTAACTATCGCCTATACAATCTATAGAACTTTTTAGTATGTTTTCCTGTCTAGTCTTAAACCTTTATATGAAACATGCAGTTACAGGGAAAAGAAATGAAGATCTTTTGATTAAAACACTTGAATGCTGGAGAGCTGGGTTTTAACCTTGCCTGGCTACAGAATTTGCCTAAGATACTAGAGCAGTCAATTAAACAAAATCTCTTCTTCAAGTAACTGGTAATTAGGAGTTAATAACTTCAGGGAGCTGGCTTTGAAATCCAGGAGTCTAGCTGAATGAACAGACTATTGAGGTCTGCACTTGAAATCAGCTGAATGTAGTCACTGGGTGTATAAATCTAATAAAACGCTTTTTTACTGGGCATTTAACATTAATGGAAGCTTTTAATTCTACTGTCGTGTTACTGATTTACACTGGACTCCAGACAAATTCATATTTGTGAAGCTCTGAGATTTATGCAAGTAATGCATCTCATAAAGCTACAAGAATAAATGTATTAATTCTGTTTTCAGACTGAGATTTGAATATCCTGTAGTTTTAGCAAAAAGAAAATAAAACAATGCAAGCCTAAAAGTCTGTGATCACAGTAGACTGAAGTGCTTTAAATAGCTTTTTATTAATTGAGCACCTCCCAACCTATATATAAGATAGGTCAGGTTAAGTTAAAATAAAAGGCTGTAGAATCACTTTGTAGTGTACTGTCATAATGACACAGATTTTAGTTTCTATTTCTGTATTATGTGTTCAGACCTGCTAAGCAAGGTGAATATCACACATGGAGAACTAGTGTTTTTTGGTAATACAGCATCTTGTATGAATCCAGCTGATGCATAAAGGCATCTTCCAAGCAGGCCGCCTCCTCATATTGGAGCTTAGATGCTCAGTCCTCAGGTTGGGACACCTTGGATGTTCTCATTAATTGTAGTATACCCAATTGTATACCCAAGATAGGCTTCCAGGAATTAATAGTTTTATTTGTGTTCAACTGTAGTTTTAGGCCTTTAATCATAAGAGTCACTTTAGCACTTAAACCACTAGCATGATGCTTCAGCACCCTACAATGTTGGACTTTTTTTTTTTTTTTTTTAAAAAAAAAAAGTTATAAGTGAGCAGAAAGATAAGTTTAAAATGTTAACAGGATTTTATAGTGACCTGAGTTTCGCACTGAGCAGAGCACTTAGGCCAGGGCGAAGGTCCCACTAGTGCATGGGGAAGGTAGCAATTTACAGCCTTTAGTAGATGGTTTTTACAAACACAAGCTCCTCAGACTCGAGCACTTCTGCTACTGAGTATTAAAGTCAAATTCCTACAAAGAAAAATATATTTTACTGATTAAGTTTTATATTGGTGTACATGCTTTCCACCTAACTTTCCATCCTTCTGTTGTACTGCGTGTTTTGTCCCTTCTTGAGAGGCGCCTGATGTTGAGTGTTAAAAAGGATATGTAAAAATCTTTAAATGCCTCAGTGTTTGTTGCAAGAGCTGCAAAGGACTTGCTTAGTATCCCTCATATAAAGTGATGCATTATTATAATCTCATATAAAATCAACTACTTTTAGAGTGCAAATATACTGAGATACTTCTGAACTATTTTAACCATCTGCAGTCCAGAAATTTCTTAGCTGAAGATGGTGAACTCCTGAATGTAAAGATTTTTTTTTGGACTTCTTTAGTAAGAATTACACTGACTGTTAGCATCCATGACAGTCTAAATTTCATAGCTTACCTAGAATTGTTCAGGGAGAAAAGCAGATTTAAATGAAATCTTTATCCTGATTATTTAATTTGATGTCCGTAGTTCTGGTTTCTATCCTCTGTCTTATTATGTAATTAGTATTTGTGAAATCACCTGTATTCTCCACAGTTAGTTTTTATTACTTGCATAATTCTATAACATTAGCTAACTTTTTCATTTTACCATTCAACATTTTATTCCTACTTTCATTTTATTTTTTTTAAATAATTACTGCTCTAGAAGAATGAGTTTGTCTTATGTCAGTTCAGTTCTTTGAGAAGTTTTGGTGATCAATGTTTTTAGCCCTTTTTGGAAGTTTAGAGAGACTATCTTCAGTAGCTGTCAGCAAGCAAATGGGCAAAGCACTTGAGGTTGTGTGAAGTTGTGGGTTTGTTTCATCTTGTTTCTTTTCCTGATTTGTCAATTTTTGTCATTTTGAGGTGTGTGTATGTGACTGAGAGAGAAAGCACAAGCAAGGCAACCTTTTTGTTCTGAATATATTTGAAAAAGATACTAGTCTTTTTGCATTTAGGAAATTCTAATTGTTTTGTGCTTTTTTTTTTTTTTCTTTTTTTTTTCCCCCCTTTGCTTTGGCAGAATACTCTCTTGATTTCCTCCTTTGACAGTGACTTCAACTTTGACGCATGTATTCTTAATGTAAAAGTGTCCTTTACTGGTTATTTGTCATTATAGTCTTTCTGAAAGCATATGTTTTTGAAATGGCAACTACTAATCTTCGTGGGTACAATCCCTGAAAATAATTCTCTCAAAAAATTCAAATCCCATATCAAGGGAGATGGAAGACAATCTCATTCATAATATCTTGCTGAAATATTACAATACTGAAAATTATGTCAACACTAATTTGGTACCGTTTATTTTTTATACTGTTTCAGGAAAAAAAAAAATGCTGAAGTAAACAGTCTCCTGTTACATTTTCTTTCCAAAAGTTTGAGTGTTTGAAAGCAAACTGTGACAGTTTGGTTAATAAGAATGTTTTTGTCTTTGTAAGAGAACAGGCCTTCTTAGGCGGCTAAAAACATGTGCAAGCCTGGAAGGCTTATGTAAAAATTTTACTTTAGAAGTATTCTGAGGACAACATGATCTAAATTTTATTTTATCATTTTAGTTAAAGAGCTTCTGACATCCACTGATAAATGGGATCAGTGAACATGCTTTCCATGAATTGTCCACATCTATTGAGCTGATACTTGAAATGTCAGGAAACTTCCTATTCTCCTCCTGAGGAAAAATAGACGACATTTCTATGAGGAAGCTAATATTAGAGTATCCTGCTACACAAAGAAAGGTTTTAAGTGCTTTCTGATGTCGTCTGAGATTTGGGCAGCTGCTTACTGCAAAATTAATGAATAGCGCTTATAAACAGTGTAATTCATTTAGTAAAATCAGGGGTAAGTTTCACAGTATAACTGCTTCTCATACCTACCTACCCTTACATGTTAAACTGCAAACAAACTTTTTTTTTTCCTGTTATGTTTTGAATAATCCTATCAAGAATTTTAACATTATTATTATTTAGTATTAGCTTTGTCTAATAGTGTCTCTGATAACCGGTGAAATTTTTGCCTTCTCATTTTTGTTATTTTTCTGTTCTCCTTAGTACATTGCTCTCAAACAGAGTCTTAACTTCACTTTTGCAACTTATATGTGGTTACATTAACACTGCACAGGAAATGGAAACTCTTTTGCATGTGCTGCAGGAGAAGTTGTGGCATAGATGTGTAGGTGGCACTTTTGGTGCTAAGTTCTTCCTTTGTGACGGCAAAAAAAATCACCTTCTCTGTTCTTGTTCTAAATGTGATTGCTCCGGAAGAAAGGTCAGACTGGAAAATTTCAAACGGAGAAGATCTGCTCGTCGTTGAACATAGGAATTCATCTACCCAGCTTTATTATACCTTATTATATAAAATATATATTTTTTTCCTACCGCTTCTGTGTAAGAGAGATGGGAGAAGTAAATGCTCTGCTCCTCTAAGCTGAATGTGCTAACCAAGACATTTCCTTGTTCTTTGGCTCAGTAAAGATCCTTTTAGCAGTGGGTAGGGGGCCCACTGTGTTTGTGCCACACGTGCTTCTCCTTTAGGCGCTTGTGCACAGCCCCATGTGCGTCCTGTTGCCTGCAGCCCTCCTTCCCTTGCCTGCTTTTATTTGGAAGTGGGAGGTTTCCTGGCATGTCAGGGCAGATGATGGGCAGTATGGGCAGTATTGGACTCTTCAGCTCCTTGGAAAGGAGCTTACTTGCTTCCTCTTGGTTTTATTCCTGAATATGGGATGCTTGAGGGTCTTGAGTAAAACATTTGTTTCCTGAGCTAGATGCTGGCTGCCAGGTTTCAGGTATATGAGTAATCCCCAAAGGCATGAGCTCCTTTTCCCCAAGGTGGACTCGTGCTCAGAGAATAAAAACAGTGCAGTTTGGGTGGATATTGCTGCTGTTAGATAAAAGGCAGACCAAGTCCCTCACGCCTGATGGGGAAACGTGTCTCCGTGTTATCTTCAGCACGCGCCTCTCTTGGTTTTGCTTTTCTTCACAAAGATAACACAACATATCATTAGCTTTTAACTAGGAATTTGGGTCACGCCTGAAGGTATTGAGAGAACATAGTTTTTTAGGACCTTTGATGTTCTTTAGGGAGGAGTTACTTTTCTGTGCCAGGCAATGTTTACTTTATCCCATTGCTTTTTTCCATTTCCCATGCAGACTGCAGTCTCGTTGTCTCCTATTTTCTCCTGTAACTGTTTATGTTTCTTATTTAGCTTTTCTTTTCGGACAAATGTCTAGGCATTATAAAATCTGCTATCTGATTTATACGGGATTACATTTAATGCAAGAAAAGATAAAGCATTATTTTTTTCCCCTGATATTAGTGTTATCCCAAAGATTGTAGTTTTTATTAAAAGTATATTAGTAATATAAAGTGGCATATAAACAGATAGGTGATTCTCATACATTCATTGAATCTAGAATGTTAAGCGTAGAAGCATTGATGTCGTGCCCTTTGCTTCATTTTATTTTTTTTATGTTAGGCATTTAATTGTAAATGAATCTTGTTTCCTGTTCATGTTCAGAGTATTTCTGTGTTTGGCTTTCAGATACTCCTAAAGGTCTGTTTTTTAAATCTAATCAAATTGTTTTAAGAGGCTCTTCATAAGACTATCAGAACTTGAAATTGAGTGACATGATGAAGCTGAATTACCATTTAGGAAGATAAAGTAGTTATTCCCTGCAAGCCATCACAGCCAACAGACCCTGTTGTTTTCCTATTTTTATCTCATAAAATGAATCTGACAATTTATTTGCTCTTTCAATAATTTTAAACCTTTTCAATCCTGAAATCTACTGTGTCAAATAATGTGGGTAAGTCAGTACTAGAACCCTGACAAATATGTTTCTAAACAGATTAAGAGAAACAAAAAGGAACTTGCATGGAAGGTCAGGGCATGGCAATGATATAAATGACACATCTGTATCCTATGCCTAGGAAGCGACCGGATTCCAGATTGAGGCCAAAAAATGTAGATGAGACACCCATATCAAGTTTAATGTGATTGACAGGAAGATTGCTGCTTAAAGGTTGATGAGTAATGTAAATTCTTAGCTCTGTAATCATACTGTGAGCCAGGCTGGCCTAACACACCACTGGTATAGCTGAAAACAGTGGTTTTCAACCACTGAGATATTCCAGGCTGGCTGAGAGGTCACATCTTTTAAGGATTCTTACTAACTTTCACATTGTTTAATTTTTAATTACTCCCTAGTGTTGTTGATTGTTACGGTGGTTCATTACAGCGGACTGTAAGGAAGAGAACTTGAAGAGCTTTGCCCAGTTTGTGAAAATGATGATTTCTTGTTCCTAAAAGACTGCTTCAAGACTGAAGACCATCACAATCACTTATAATTGCAGAAAAAAATATTCCCAAATAGAGCATCCATCTAGCAGTAAAGTTATTTTAATTCCAAGTTTAAAAATGCCCTCAGCCAAGCAGAGCTAGCAGTGGTCAAATGTGGCTGTGGATTAGAAGAGGGAAAGATTAATCAAAAGATGCCTGACATCAGCACACAACTTAATAGTTCAATGCTTCTTGTAAGAGTTTTCAATGTGAAACTGTCTACAGGTATTTGCTAAGAGCTAGCCTGATACGTGTATTTAAACATCAGGTTCCTGGATGTATAGAGGCCTCATAGCAATTCCTGCCGCACATATGTGCTGCTTACAGCATGTCTGAATTTTCAAAGCTTCTGTAGCCCCACCATTGCCGAAGAAGTTCGTGTGGGCATGATTTCTGAGTGAAGACAGCCCATATGCATGGAAAAACCTGCATGTTTGTGAGTGTAACCACGTCCAGGAGGTTGCAGTGCTGTTTTAAGCACGGTGTTGCAGCAGCAAGTGAGCTGATGAGCAGAGTTCAGCTGCAAGGCCAGCTTTTGCTGGGAATGGAGGTGAACAAGGCAAAAAAACCATCAGCTGCACTGTGTAACCAAAACAGCTTTTGTATTTAATATAGGTGTGTCTCAAACATAGACATAAACTTGCTTTCAGGGGCTGGATTGCATTTGCACTGTGTTTAAATCAGGATGCCTCAGGTTGCAGGGCTAACCCTTCTAGGTAATCCCTGCCCTTGCCCTGTTCCAAGAAATGAGCGCCCACATGTTCAGCCTCTTCAGCTTGACAGGGGGGAAGAGGCTTTGATAACAACACTCTAATTTGCCACGGTACCTTGAAAGTTCTGGGGTCAGGCATAAAGAAATATGAAAGCAATTTATTCTCTTGGGTTTTAGAAGAGGGGAAACTTGAAAATTCCTAGGAAAAATCTTAAATCTGAAACAGAGGGATAAAGAAAGAGGAGGAAGCATGCAGGTGAAGAAAGTCAAGGGAACAGAAACATTTGTTGGAGAGAAATGCTTCATCAACTTAAAAAAAAAAAAAATCCTTACAGAATTAAAGGGAAAGAAGCGGAGCATGTGAAGTAGCTAAACAGTAGAACAGAAAGACAAAAATATTCACAAAAACTTAGCAAAGTATGAGAAGGGGAAAAAAAAAGGGGGGTAATTAGCAAATGTTAATTTTTATTTTGTTTCTCTTTAGAATTTTGCTCTAAATCTGCTTTGTCAAGAAATCACAACCTTCTCAACTGATAACTTTTGAAATTTCTTATTGTGAATTTGCAATATATACTAAGTTATATTTACACAAAATTATGTCCTAGCTGAAGGCAGCTGGAACATTTGGTAGCATAATTGGCAGGAGTCCTAGCTACATGGCTGAATAAGAAATCCACTATTATTTACTTACCTTAAAATCTCTCTTAACTCAAACCAGGCTAAATTAAAGTGCAAATTAAAAACATCCATCACTTTGGGAACAGGAAACACAGTTACAAATATTCCTTAAAGATGTAGGTAGTAAAAAAGGAAGAAGGATACTGAATGAGGTGCACCAGATTTCATTTACATCTTTTCCTCTTTGTCTTGTTGGACAGCTGCCTGTCCTGAATTCTTTCTTTCAGCTTATCTCATTCTGCAGCTTTCAAGAAATGCAGCGAGTCATGGTGAAACTATTAGTATCTGTGAAGAATCTTATCCTCGAAGTCCTTGGTGGAAGAGTGGGAGTGATCTAGACCATTTTAATCTTTCTCCTTCATTTCTTTTTTTTCTTGCCTCCTTATCAAGAGAAGCTGGACATTCTTCTTACTTTAAAGGTTAATTTAATTAAATTCTAGTCACCATGGGGTGCAAACAATTTTGGGGGTAATTAACTTCCTTTTCTTGTGGCCTAAGCAGACCATGACCACATGCAATAATCCATATCTGCTCATCAAGTATGAAGGGGGCTGTAGAGAGATCTGTGAATTGGAAAAAAAAAAATTCTTTTGTCCATAAGTCTGTTTTCTTCTCTTAAGAACATGTGTATTATGTTCTTTTTAAGGCAGCTTTTAAGAAACAGAAGGATCAACTCAGGAAAAAAAAAAATAACTCTTTGAAGAATTGTCTACTTCAGTCTGATGGCACTTTCATGCTGCAGTAAGTTTTATAGTGCAGAACAAAATACTTCTATACTAATGGAGATTTTATATACAATTCTGATTTCTCATAGCATTTGTCCTATTTGATGTCATTCCTGATGAATAAGCTGCAGTAGAGCCTTTTGAAACACCACTTTTCAATGACTGCTAATAATCATTTTATGGTGTTAAATGAAGAATTTTTACTTCTGGTTCAGTAGGTCAGAAACTACAGCAGCAGTGACTTACCTGAAATAAAGATCCTGCAGATGCATTGCTCTTCTCAGGCGAGTTTAAGACATCTCAGATCATAGTATTTACTGGCAAAACAAGCTAATTTTTCATTCCCTTTTACCAGCAGTTTGGATTGATAATTCTCAAAGCTGACAACTGATGGATCATTTTTGGAGTGCATCCAGATACCTTTAAGGTCTTTTCAGTGTCTCTCTTGGCACCTTTTGAAAGTAAAGTCTTTTCTCACAAGTGAGTTGCTTACAACTGCCAGGCAATTTTGCAAGTATATTTTTGGTCATGGTCCTGTGTAATTAATGGTGTAGACAGAGTTAACCCGTGAAAGGTAGTTAAAATAACTGTGTAGCACTTTTAATGTAAGGTCAGTTGTAAAATTGTGAGCTCTAAGCTATTTTGCATTTGCTCCAAGTGAGGATCATGTGCAGAGATAGTTCTAACAGTTAAAATTCATTTTACTTAGATCAACTCAAAGCATCTTGTTATTTATAACATTAAAAAAGAGAGGGGGGGGGGAAAAGAAAAAGGCCCCCAACTCTATAGTATGTGAACATTCAGACCTTGTAAATAGTGTAGTGTTTATCAATTGTTTATTCTGTTTTATTAATTTGGATAAATTATTGCTACAAGAGTTGCTTTGGTTCTTCTCACTGAGTTATTAAATGTTATTCTAAAACCTATTGATCATGTTGATAAACAACAAAAATCTTTATATTAACTCAGGCGTAACAGAAATACATTGGTTGAATAGGTTGTAGTGTTTGTGGTGACAACCTTGCTAAGACACGTCTTTTCTGTAACAAATTAATGGGAGGAGTTGATTTCTAATTGTGTTGTTTCAATATATCTCATACTGCTGTGATTTTTGACAGGCTTGTGTTTGAATGAGAGGTTTGCGCAAGTTTCCACAGTCAAAAAGGCAGGTGCCATGTGACCGTCACTTCATCTGGGATCTTCCTAACATGCAAAATATTTTAATCAAAGTCTGTTTGATTTTTTTGGATACCAACTTCATACCAGCAAACAGGAAGGTAGTATTACTTCTAAGCAAACAGGAAGGTAGTTTGGATTCGTTGCGTTAACTGAGCTAGTGTTGAGTTTCGCCCTGCGACTTGTGAGAAAGTCTTTCTCTCGGTTTTCAGATTAACTGTTCTGCTCTTCTGCTGTAAAACTGAGAGGGATGCAGCTTTATTTAACTGCCAGTTTCACAAATGTATTCTGAAAGAGTATCCCAGGTTCTCTGGTATTTTCATTGTGTTCATCTTTAAGAAATACTTGTTAACAGTACAAAATTGCTTCTGGCTAACTTCTGGTGTGTGTTTTTCTTCCATTTTCACAAAGCTTAGAATATAACTTAGAGGTGGGGGGGGTTATTTATTTATTTATTTTTATTATTTTGATTCCTGCAAAATTTAAGACACACAAATTCCTGGAGCTGTGTTAAGTAACAGATTTTTAAAGAGCCTAATTTACTTTAGATGGCAGAGGTAGGGATTACAGGATACTGTCCTCTGAGGCAGTAGTACCTCATCCTGTTGTATGCTTGAGAAGGTTTTCTTTGTTTTAAGACTTATGATTCACAGGAATAATACATTGTAAGTTTGGTATCCTAACCAATATGAAGTTATGTATGGCCACAAATTGTCCAGGAACCACTGGTCCTTAGCCTCACACAACAATCTAGTGGAAAAGTAAGGTTGCTGTTAGTTGCTATGAAATACTGATGTGACAGTGAAGTTCTTGCTTTACATTCCTAGTATGTAAGAGTGCGCATGCAGTAGGTGCAACCAGTAACCGTGTGCTGCTGCCCTGTTTTCATGTGTAGATGATCCAAAATAGACTATTTTAGTAAATTCAAGGAAATATGGTATAATTAAACTCCAAAGATTATTTCAGATTAATTGCCAAGGGATTAAAAAGTACCTCACTAAGTATTAGCAATTTGAAGTATGTAAACTTGAACTGATTTGTTGTGGAATTCGTACTTACACTGTCAGACCAAAAACAGAATCACTGCTTTTCACAATTCCATAGATAAACTTTGGAGCATCCATCCTTGAGGAGCTAGGGCACTGTGACCAGTTTAAGCCATAATTAATCTTTGGCCATGTTGGTACTTGGAGTGTTGACCTGTCTTGCCAGTTCTGGTTGCAGGTTTCTGTGTGGTGTATGCAGCTGGGTATGTAGCACATAATAGCAACGTGAGGTGGGTTCTTTTAGCTATGAAACCATTTCTTTAAAAAAACTTGAAGTGCTGGAGAAGCTGTGAGTGGACTAGGAGCTGTTACTGAATTCATAGCCAGACCTGCTGCAGCTGCTGGATGGACTGGCAATGAGAAGGCTAATTATGGGCTGACAGCAACGCTGCTCTTTTACATAGTTGTGTATCCCAGATCCTCTAACCCTTCTTAGCATGAGAGAGAAATAATGCAAAACTGTATCCTGTCCATGGCAAATTTGCTGGTCCCTAGGCTACAGGCCAAAAGAGGATTGTGATGAAGGACATGTTTTCCAAAAAAGCAGTCTTTAATATAAAACGAGTGCCTTGTGGCTCCCGCAGAACAGCTGTGGTGTGTTACCCATAGCTCTTGAGGGTTTGGGGTCTTTTTAACCTCTTGATTGTCTTCCCCTTATGTTTGCCCATGAGTCCGGCCTCCCTTGTTTGCTAATTTAAAAGGAACTTTGACTCCTCTTCTGCTTTGGAGAAACTGCCTATAAACATGCTGAGACACTGTGTCTGAAGAGACTGCTGCCTGTCACGCTAGCAAGTGCTGTCTTGTTTTATTCCTCCTTCCAGGAAGAAAACACACTCGTTTTCTTTCATGCATTGCTCTGATCAGAGGCTGTGCTCAGTCCTCACAGTTCTTTCCCCAAAGGCTCTTGGCTTCTCCGTGGGCTCTTTGGCAACATGAGTAAGAGCGTTTGCTGAAGCTGACAATTTGACTTATGACTTTATTTTTGTATTTGTTGGATCGTGCCATCTATCTGTGATTAATTTAGTTTGCAGTGGGGCGAAGGCTTGCCTTGATAATTCCCTCTCTTCAGGCTTTTTGTTTGTTTTGAAGGGGATAGGGAATGACATGTACATCAGAGAGAGTTTCAAATTGATATATGCATTTTTTCCAGGCTTTAAAATAAAGGTCATTTTGCTTTTAATATCGCAGCTTCTTAACACCTGAGTATTTGAGGTACAAATTGCACAGTTGGTGCCTGCCAGACCTCAGAATAAGGAGCTATGGCAGCTTCACCCCTTCGGACCACTGAATTTGGCATCCACTAACAGAAACTGAAATATTTGGTTCATTTCATGCCATGTACTCAGTCTGACTTCCGAACTCTATCACAGGGTTGACAACTGAAACCTGTAACCTGATAGAGAATAACTGCCATTCCCATCTTAAATGTGAACAGCAAAATGACTAAAAGGAATATATGGTCAAGGATTTGGGGGCTCTTTTATGTTTAAAGATAGCCTCTCAGTATCAGGATGCAGCAAGTGTCATGTTTGGCTTTAAGTTTTGTGTTGTTTTTGTTCTGGTGTATATATAGTATGGTAGGTTTTGCAGATCCCATCCTAATGCTGTACTCATCTCTTAGACTGAGATACAGTCTCTGCTTATTTTTATGCAGTGGTTTATGATAAATGTGTGGAGTGGTTTCTGCCCTATCCCAACACCAACAAAGCTCCCTTAGGAGGGTTGGACTCCCATACACTGCAATAGCTCTGTGCTTGGGGCGCTCCCCTGAAAAGGGAGGTGCAAGTTGCCCTTGAGAAACCCTCTGCTTCCCCTTTCTTACTGTGGCATATGTTTAAATCTCTTGTGAACCATGTTGCTTATTTTGCTCCACTTTTTTTTTTTTTTTTTTTTT
>VZSV01000030.1:768321-782981 GCA_013398735.1 Nothocercus julius
TCCTCTCTTGTGTTGGAAGCCTAATTTTACTTAGCAGTGGCAAATCCAGTTAGTCTATGTTAGATCACTAAGAAGAGCACACTGCAAAGCTCTAACTGAGAGCCTCAGGGTAACTTTTTAATTCCTTATTTTCATTTTACTGTTTTAAGCTTTTTCTTGCAATGTTTTCTTTCCATGTAAGCGTAATGACTGGAAGACGTAGCATTTAATACATGCGTTAATATATTTAATACGTGTATTAAATTTAATGTGCTGCCTTATTACTTGTTATAATTCCTGCATAATGAGGCATGAAACTTGTTTGTTCAGGATATTCTGATGTTTTCTTGCAGAGTGAGTTTAGCTTCTTATTATGTTTGTTTTACATTGCAGTAGTATATAGAGATGAGCCTGTATGATGGACCACATCATACAGAAGAGATGGCCCCTTTTTTTCTTCCAGGTAGCATGCAAACTAGAGAAAAGGTGTAAAGGATGCAGGAAAGGAAGGGAAGCTTCTTGGCTCTATTACTTGTGGGCACTCGAAAGAGGAAAGAAAACAAAACAGTAGCATTTTGGGAGAACTCACCTTCAGAATCATTTCTTTAATACTGTACTATTTCTGTTTGTAAGAATGAATCTTATTAATCTTAAACTTATCCTAATTGAAACTTCAGTACAAAAATTGAAAAGGAGAAACGAGAACATGCAAAACAGCACGGGATGATACGAACAGAGATAACAGGAGCTGAGATAGCAGAGGAGATGGAGAAGGAAAGGAGGCTTTTTCAGCTGCAGATGTGTGAAGTAAGAAACAAGTTCCAGCTTCTGTTTATGACCCCGTAACTTAGAAGTGTTAGAGGTGCCCTGTGCATTTGACTTCAAGGTGGTGACAAAATCTTTTCTGTCACATAATGGGGATGAGGGGAGGAAACAATTTCCCTGCCACATGGTAGAATATTATTAAGATACTTGTTTTAACAACTCTATTAAAGCTTGGATTCCTCTTATTTTACTGCTGTTGTTTGCTTTGGGGTTATTAAGCTAAAGTTCTTGAGCTGAAAATAAAGCATGGTAGTGTTTATTTTTCAGGGTGTAGTAGAGTGCTTCAGGAAGACTGTTTTGATTATCTTTTTCCAACATACTTTCTAAAGCATTCTACAAAATTCCTAATCAGTTGATAAATGATGATGATGTTGCATTATTTCTATAAGAACTGATTTTTATGTTAGTAATTGTCTGCATTACATGTAATAGCAATTTCTTTAAAATGTGTAGTACTTTTAAAAGATTGCAGTATTTACAACTGCATTAAAAAGAGATGTTTTAATACAGTTAGAGAAGATTTTTGTCCACATTTTTCTGTTTGCTTTAGGATAACTTGATTTTTTTTTTTTCTTTTTTAATGAATGACCGAAACCTGACTTGTCTAAGTTTTGCTTCACTATGATGGACTGATGATTTGAGTACGCCCAGTTAAATATAAAGATAGTTAGTTCATTGAACAAATGGCTTTGTTGTTGTTGGAAAATAATTGAAGAATATAACGCATTTTATTAACATATTTTTTATTTTCTGTACAGTATCTTATTAAGGTTAATGAAATCAAGACAAAAAAAGGTGTGGACCTTCTGCAGAATCTTATTAAGTATTACCATGCACAATGCAAGTAAGTGTAACATTTTAAAATTTGATTACAGTATTTAATTTGCAAGATATTTTTTTCAATGGAATCAGATATTTTCGTCATCAGGAAATGTAGTTCTGTTAAATGTCTTCAGCGTAGTCTTTCAGTAGAGAGTACGAATACAACTGGGAGAGGGGGAGAGAGAGAAAAAGAGGGCAAAGAATTTTGCCTTGGAAGTTGATTTTAGTTCTTGAAGTCTAGAATATAATTTCAGAAATAGCTTTTTTATTCTTTGTAATAGTCTTTTATGTAAATCTTCATGTGAAAGCAAGTGATTCCTTTGAAATTCCATGAGGTAAAACTGTGAAGCTGTGACCTTTTTTATCAACAGAAAAAAGACAAACATGCAGGAACTTTTAATATAAGCTAAATTCAAGAAAAAGATTTTAGAAATTGCTATAGGGAAACATATTGACTAATAGTAACCAAAATAAACTAGGCAATATTCTATCTAATTTGATATCTATGAATGTCACAATACTGAATCTTCATAATTGAAAGGTGCTCTACTTTAAAACCACTGGGAAGGGTAATGTCTTTTATTAAGCTACTAATTAATGAATTCAGCAGTGTGAGTAATTTGAATATGAGGTATTTGTAATATTGTAACATTGTTTGAGGTTTGTGGTTTTTTTTTTTTTTTTTTTTTTTTGGGAGGAGCTGGATAAAATTTACTGGCTTGAGAAAAAAGGAGGGGGGAAAAAAAAAAAAAAAAACTTATGTAAAACTGTATGGATTCCAGATTGTTCTTGATAAATAACAGGTATTTTTCATTACAGTTTCTTCCAAGATGGCTTGAAAACAGCTGATAAGCTCAAACAGTACATTGAAAAGTTGGCTGCTGATTTGTATAATGTAAGTTACTTGTAAGTAGTTCAATGTCTGAATGTGGAAATGTGTTTTATTTTCTTAGGAGTTCAGTTTAGATGATGAAAAATGCACATTTTATTCTTAGAAGTAAGAAGTGTGTTCTTTGAAGATTTAAACTAGAGTGAAGAAAAAACATCCTGGCTTATCTTAAACTTCACACTTGGTGGCTATAGTTATTGTGAGAGAAAAACAGCTTTTTATTCTGTTATTTAATGTTTCATTAAAATAAACCTAACTTAAAATAAGAATATTTGAATTGGATCACATTGTTACCACCATTACCACCAGGTACCTTTATTTATTTATTTATTTATTTATTTATTTATTTTTCTCTCTAACAAACTGTTTGGAGTTTAGTGCCATCATTTTTGAGTAAATTAACTTTCCAGTGCTTTTCATGGAAGGCAAGTAATAATGAGAAACCAGAGCTTGCTTGTCGCCCAAGTGGTTTTTAATTCTGTAATCAGAGTGCAGTAATCCCATTTGCTATTACAGTTTGTGGATAAACTGAACTATATTTTCATTCCTCAATTTAAAAGCAATGTCAAGCTTACTGGAGTTAATTATTTGTTCAAACAGTTGCATGAAATGTAATGAGCCATTAATGCATAAAAGAACAGGGCATGTGGAGTTGTATATTCATTTTTTGCTTGCTTTTGAACTAATACGTGTGTAGAGAGATAACAGTTAGACTGAGCATATCCGTGGAAAAAAACAAAAACGAAAACCTTCAGGTATCACAGTATAACTGAAGATGGAAGGGACCTCTGATGATCACCTACTTCAATTATTCTGCTCAAAGTAGGGTGAGCTACAGCAGGTTATTTAGGACATATGGTATATTGGAATGCATAAAATTTGGAATAAACACTGTGCCTGTAATGGCAATCTCTTTCCACAGATAAAACAGACCCAAGATGAAGAAAAAAAACAACTTACTGCTCTCCGTGATTTGATAAAATCTTCTCTGCAGCTTGACCAGAAAGAGGTAAATAATTTAGACATGTTATTCTCAGGTAGAATGTGAATTTATGCAGATTTTGAACTCAGAAATATGCTTAGTACATGTGGGCATGGTTATTCTTCAGAAGAGTTGTCATATATAGTGACATTCAACATATATAGTGTGAACACAGTGTTCACTGCATATGCTATGTTCACTATATATATTGGATGCATTCAACAAAACTAATATGGAGAATATCAAACTACCTATCAGTGAACAAAAGTTTTAGGTTATGTTTAAATAGGAAACAAACACTAACAGGACACAAACACTAACAGGACACAAACCACTTTCATTGCAGATCCTATATATGTGGCTTTATCCAAGTCATTGTGCCCCATAGGCAGCAATACTTATATGCTGAAGCACTACAGAGCCCCTTTGAATAGATAACAACTTATTCTAAGACCTGCCAGCTCTTTCTATATCTCTGTTTTCCCTTACATCCTTTTCTACTGTATTTACCTGTGTTCTTTGGTTTGCTTTTCCTTCATCTGTCACATTACTATGGTCCTCCCTTATCTCTTCCATAAAATATCCCATATGTGGATTACACTTGCAATCTACCTACTATCTAAAATCATTTCTGAACGTAACTCAGGAATGTTTGCCATTGTCAAGCAAAAGTTAAAGAGCGTTGGCATTGGAGTTAAACAAAGAGCATTCAAAAACTATTATGAAGTAACTTTTAAATTCTAGTTTTCTCTGGTGGATTTTTAAGGTTTCTAAAGTACTACTGTCAAAAACTACTTTGGCAGAGAATCAATAAGTTGTTTGAAGTAGTGGCATTGAAACCCTGTCTGTGTGTAACTGAGGTTCCAACGACCCTTTGTATAAGTGAAAGAAATGAAAACCAGTGATTCCTGACCAAACTGATGCAAGTTTTGCCACCTTTATTCTCGCTGGTTCTCCTATTAGATAAATGATGCTTCCTACCATGTCAGAATGACTTTTCATCACAAAGACGACTGAAGAGATTGTGCATGACCGTTAAATTCATTAAAGCATATGGGATCTCCTTGTATTAAAAAATGTGAATGAAAAACTACTCGTCAGCACCTGTGCATTCATTCAGTAAAAAGTATATGAAAAAACTTTTCCTTGTTGAGGAATGTTGTCCTACTACTGACACACTAATCCAGTTTAACTTCATTCTCTACATTTCCAAGGTCTCTTAATGCAACTTCCATTTTACCTTTGCTTATGGTCAAGGTGTCTAGCATTATAACCACTTCTACTCATTTTGCTAACATACCTGTCCTTGTATCAGAGAAAAAACATTACAATACTCTTTGCAATTGCCCCATTCTCAGAAAAACTTGTCTTGATAATCTTGGAATCTCAAGTTGTGCAGTGTGCTTGGAGCTGGAGCTTTGCTCTGAGCAGTGTGGTTTATGATGGCTCTGCTACACATGGTGTCTCTTCCTGTTCCTACCAAACACTCTTAGGATCGAGTTACTGCAGTTTCTGTAATTTTTGTGTAAGAACTACCTGCCTTTGTAAAATCACTACACTTGATAGCTTTGGAGATGTATTTTTTTTCATGGAGTAGTAATACAATTTTAATAGCAGTAATATAATTTTATTTTGTATATAAAATGCTGTTTATCAAGCTTAAAGAAGAGTAAGCTGAGAACCTCTTGGTTTGATAGTTCTTGCTAAAGTGATTTGTGGGAGAAATTCTACTGCAGCCATGCTGCTTCCAACCTCAAGTGCCAGTTTAACAAATGTACCTTTTTCTAGATTTGTGCAACAGATTTGTTCCAGGATGACAAATGTTTATAAGAACCCAAACTAAAATAGTAGAGCACAATCTTCAATAGGTATTACTTGTGGCAATTATTAGAAAATGCACTTTGAAAGAGAAAGAAGTTACCTCACCTTGTCACATTCGTAGTTGTTTTTATGAAGCCAATATCATAAATGTAAAGTTACTGAAAGAAGTCATTGAAGTGTAAGGTTGTACAGAACTTGGTTGTGCAGCTTTGTTTTTGTGAACAAAAGTCTCAGTGTGCCTAAATAAAAAGAAATAGTGCCTTCTTTCTAATAATGCCATTGGGAAGTGGGGCGGCCAGTTCTGTTAAATATGGAGGCTACATGTTTTTTTAATAAAATAATAATTCTCTTTTAAATTCTTTGCTTTCTCTCTTTGCTTTTGCCTTTCGTGATCGAAGTCTAGGAGAGTAAGTCAATGTTTTAATGAACTTCTGGGATTTTCTCTGCTGTGCTCATAACATGTTAATCATTGACTTCACTTAATTTTTTATTTAATGAAAGAATTATTTCTGCTGACTTGATTGACTAAAACTTATGAAGTGTATATATTTTTTAATTGGATTTCAAGTAAATGGGATTATTAGCATTGGTGTTTTTGAATTTGTGTGTATTTATAAAACGTATATCCTCTTTCTTTTTGCAGTTTGAGATTAGTCTTGAGATAATGCAATATTAAATATTTATTTAAAAGTCATTATTTTGAGATATGTATCTGTGGGATATGTATTGAGATATGTATCTGTAGGATTATTTTGAGATATGTATCTGTATCCATAGCATACTCATCTCAGTTAAGTCATGAACACTGATTAAGTCTTGGACATCTCAAATATAAATTGTACATTACGAACTCTCTCTCTCTTTTTTTTTTTTTTTTTTTTTTTTTTTTTTTTTTTTTTTTTTTTTTTTTTTTTTAGTATTAGCTTGTGAGCATAATATAAAATAAAACAGTAAAATTGGCTTAAAAGCTAGGAAAACTATGCATGTGCATTGATGACATTTTCCCTTTTGTAGGATTCACAGAGCAGGCAAGGAGGTTATAGCATGCATCAGCTTCAGGGGAATAAGGAATATGGCAGTGAGAAGAAAGGTTATCTTTTAAAGAAGAGTGACGGGTATGTTTTTGGAGTGGATAATACAAAATGAACGATTGTTGTTTCTAGATACTGATTTATATGCATTCTGTGTGTGCTTAAAGCACATTCGCCTAATGCGTGTCTTAAGTATCCATAATTTCAGGATGTAAATCTGGCCCCACATATGAGGTCAGTTAATTTTAATAACTATAGGAAATACTGAGAATAGACAAGAAGAGCTTGTTTAAAGCTGACCTGTCATAAATCTCTCAGTTGCTTCTGCTTTGTAAAATTTTGCCTGGGTCTGTTGTTTTCTCAAGCATAATCTACTCAAAATGTTAGTGGGGTTAAAAATATATTTTGAAATTCATGTCTTGTTACTGATTTTGTTTTTGTTTTTCTTACGTAGTTTAAGGAAAGTTTGGCAAAGAAGAAAATGCACTGTTAAAAATGGAATTCTTACCATATCACATGCAACGGTAAGCTGTTTTTATATCTTTTAATTAAAACGATAAACTAGCTTTTTCTTTTCTAAGTGATGGGACTGGTGTTCATCTGTTATTGGGGAAAAAAAAAAAAATCCTGTGGACTTGTGAGTTTTTTGCTTAAACTTTCTGTTTGCCCGTCACCCATTGCTATTATAGTTCTTGACAGCTGATTAAACATTTATTTAACAACAATTTGCTAGGAAAATGTAAATCATTCAACTGTTTTTGCTCATAAGCATTGTCACAGTACATCTATGAAGCTCTTAGATTTGCCAAACTTCCAAATTTTACTTATGAATTTGACAAGAGGGATGAATACATTAATATTTGTCCTGCCAAACCTTTGATAAGGAAATAAAGTTCTAGATTTTGTATTTTTTTCATTATATTTGGCTTGTAATTTTTTACAAAGTTTTCGAAGTTCGCTTCAGAAATTGTTACTGGTAACTGGCATGTATTGTGTTTGAGTAGCAGCCGTGTTGACTTTCATCTGGTATCTCTACAACTTTTCATTAAACCTGTATAACCAAAATACATTTAAGACTTGTTTAGTTGTCATGGCTTAAGCAACCTAATTATGGCAGATAATTTTGGTGGTTGCATTTGCTCAAAACTCTGATCTCCAGAGCTGCAGCTCCTCAGTGTGTTGTGCTGCACATTGTTAGGATTTGGGCCCTTCCAAAACAAACTCTTTTAAATCTCATTCATTGCAGCATAACACGTGCCAATCAATTGAAAAAGTAGTTAAAAAGGAGTGCTATATCCTCCGTTATTGTGNTGCTCTATTTCTGATTGCCACCAACTTTGCTTTGTTCTGCCTGCCTCTTCTACCACGTGTATTTTATGCAAGAAGTTTATAACATTTGACATATCATAAAATAGTAAATTAAAGACTTACGTGCAGCTTGGTTAGATATAAACATTCAGAAAAGTTTTCAAAATGACAGACCTCAATTGTGTTAATGTTTCACAGGGAGGGGAAAAAAAAAATACTGGTACTATATGTTTCAGTGCTTTCCAATGCAAAGTCATATATTAGAAATTAAAAAGGTGACAATAATTAATAACGTAAATTACTTACATAGGGTGTTTTTTAAAATCAGCATTAGCAGTATCCTTTTCCTTTGGAATTTTTAGGTTTCTATTTTTGATTATTTAAAATGGGAGGAAAACCAAAATATGAGCATGCTGTAATAAAAAAAAAAAAGTAATAATTTTACTGTTGTTTTTAAAATACAATAAGAAAATTAAGTATTAGTATATTATAAATTAATGTTTATTCTTTTAATCCCTATGAAGTAGTCAGGAACAGTTGCTGCGAAGTTTCTAATTTTGTTTGAAATCTGTCCTTTTGGGTAAATTGTCATGTTACATGTGTGTGCGCTTATATTTTAAATTAGTATCACACGTGCACACATCTCAAAGGAGAAACAATCCTATAGCAAGATATTTTTAAAGTAAAATAAATGTACTTTTTTTAGTCTAACAGGCAACCAGCTAAACTGAATTTACTGACCTGCCAAGTGAAGCCAAATGCTGAAGATAAGAAGTCTTTTGATCTAATATCACGTATGTAGCAACTTTAGGTTCTTCTATGTTCAGTGAGATGTTTGATGATCTGCACAACACACATAAGCAATGTAGGCAGGAAAGGGAAAGAGACCTTTGATCTCTTCTTATTTTTTGACATTTTCTGCTGTGCTTATTGAACCTTCTTCTGGCGGGGCTTGGAGTTAGTCAAGAAGGTTAAAATTTCTCTTTTCATTAAAATAATTTGTCCTTAATATTTAATAGCTTATTGCAAGCAATTGTTTTGTAAATAAATGTTGCAGGTTGGTTAATTGCTTCTAATGTCCTTATTTGACAGATATATGTTAGTAACAAAAATGTTGATGTTTTTGTAATTCGTTATGTGCCAGACATAAGGATGCATTTATTCATTTCAGATAACAGAACATACCACTTTCAGGCAGAAGATGAACAAGAATACGTAGCGTAAGAATGTTTAAATTTTTAAAGATTTTTTTTTTTGTCATTAAAGGGATTCAAGATTGTAAATACCACTGGAAATAGTTTTCTCAACTAATGGGAAAGTATGGCCTATTATGTGTTTCTTCTGTTGTGGTGAATGTGTGAATGTAAATGGTCTTGTGTCGCCAGGGCACAAGGTTACAAGGCTCTTTGAAAAGCCTTTAATACAAACAAGCAAATAAAACTCCCACAATCCCTTCCCCTACCTACCTTCCCTTCCAAAAAAATCAGCCAACCGAAACAAGTTTTGGTTTAAGTGTATGTTGCAATTACCTTATTCATGTACATTTGCTTGGCATGAAATGATAGGCCAGCTTGTTAGGATTCAGATGAAGTATTTTTAAAATCTTCTTAAATCCTCCATTTCAGTTCTTGCAGTTGCTTCCTGATCACGCTGCTTTTATCTCCATATTAAAAATAGTAAATGGAAAAAAAAATGTATGTACTACATAAATACTAAAAGGCAATGTGGTTTTTCCACTATAGGTCTAGAAATTGGCAGAATCCTTATCTCAGAGTTTTAAGGCACTTCAGAATCCAATAACTTTCCTTCTTAACACATTCCTGCAAGTATTTTTTCATTAAAACCAACCTTTCCTCCTGCTAAGTCAGAACTTGTTGTCCGGAGATGCACACTCCGGCTCCTTTCCTGAATATTGCAATTGCTGCCATCGTTGCAGTCTTAGTTACCATCTGACAAGTCTAGGAATCGAGTTGCTGGAGAGAAGTGCATTAAAGGGGTTCCTCCTCCGTTCTTCAGAGCTGCTGTGCTCCTTCCCAGCACGGCCATTCCTTAACAGAGGGGCGTTTTTAGGGCTTAGGGAATGTCAGCAGGGCCTTGCAGTTATTTGGCTGAGCAGTATTTTTACATAGTTGAAGTTCATTAACTGAAATGCCTGTAAATATTGAATTTTTTTTCCATAAACATAATTGAATGTTCTGTTTATCTTACACAGCTACTCAGTAGTTCCTTAACAGCCTTATTAGATAAGGTGCCAGGCAAATTTGATCTTTTGATATACGGAATTGTTGATTTAATGCTGTTCTATAATTCCTCAATTTGTTTTCATCCTCTGCTTCCAGTTTTCACATATGTATATATGCCTTTTCCTGCTCTTTCTCCACCTAACAACTTTGCGTGTTGCCTTTTGTTCACCTCCGTCTTCTTGCTGTCTCTGTCCTGTCTTTTTTGTTTGGTGCGCCATTGAGAAATAAATGTATGAATGTATTTTCTAATCACTTTTCTAGCCTATCATCGAAATAGAAAATAAAGCAAGATAACATTCTTTTACTCTATTCTTCAATTACTGTCCTTTGTTTTCTTAGTGATTGTTTTGAACTTATTCCATGAGTATTTTAACAAATAGTTTTCAAAACAAAACTACTAATAGATTTTTAAAAATAGCTCACATTTAGTTATAGATACATTACTGTTTTCTCACCCAAACATTCCCTTAATCCTGTTCATTTCTTGACACTTTTCCAGTGAGTACTCTATTGATCCTGAATTACTGATTGCCTGTCAGTTTAAAATCCTCAATAGCTTAATTTCTCTAGTAGATAAAGTACAGTAAGGGTAAAAAGTTTTTTGTGAGTATATACATATCTATCTATCTATCTATTTATCTATCTATCTATCTATCTATCTATCTCTATATATAAGAATAGATACCCTTGGATCCCTAAAATATAAGATATCTTTAACACATAGTAGTAGATACTTTCTACTTTTTGATGCTGTTGATGGGGCCAAGTATACTGTGGGCATGGTCTTTTAGGGTTTTCAGTATTCCCAATTTTGAAACTGAAGAATCTATCCAATTCTTTAAGAAAATATGGAATAAATAAAGCTAAATTGAGTAGTACAAGATGGAGCAACCCATTTAATTGTATTAGATAGAAGTGAAACTTGTTATGTGAATCCGTGTAATTCTTAAATTATTTGAAAGAACCACTACAAACTGAAAAGATGCCTCTGAAAATCTGTGAAAGCAATATATAGTTCAGGAAAAGGTAAGGTTTTGTTTCCAGCTTTACATGAGACCCTAAGAACCTGAGTACAAATTTGAAAAGTCTGCCTTGCAATTTATCCTGTTCAGATCAGGTGTGTAGAATGAGAGATGCTTATCTGTAAAGTAGCATTTTGAGATTCAACATTAAATTTCTTTTTCTTTTGCTTTGTAGGTTGAATTTGGTGGCATTTTGAAATATAGAAAATATTGATACTAGTCATTTTTAGGATAATAAGAAAAAAAGAGAAACAGCAGCAGCAATAAGGCAGTGTTTTTTTCACTGTTGACATGAAGTTAATGTGCCATACTTACTGATTTGACTGTTTGGGATTTATTTTAAATATACAGCATGCCAAGAAGGCCTAGGGGGACTTTTTGCTGAAGAAAGATTAGCCATTAAGCCTCTGTCCCTTCTTGCGTTTGTATTCAATTGCCCTTGATGATGTCTAGGAAGAGAGGACCCAGTGATGCCCTTCGCTTTGACTCTTCCACAGAAAATGTCAGTAAAACACAGTCTGAGATGGAGATAGTGAAGGAAATTAAACCAAAATATGCGCTTATGGTTTAGTAACTCTTGAAGTGGAAATCTTTATAAAAAACTAAAAGTTGGCTTAGTTATGTTTAGTTGTGTTTATTTTATTTATATCTAATCCTTTCTTCATTGTTTCAGCATACTTGTTTTACTCAACTTCTGACTTCTTTTAAACAAGCTAATCAAACTTTAACCATGAAAAAATTGCCAACGAGCGTCTGAATAAACGTCTGTCTGTACCAATTATTTAATTCTGCATTTTTTAATAGCTTTACTGTAACATCAGTAGCTAAAGATACAGCCTCCTCTTTTTTTAATATCCCTGGATTTCATCAGCAAAATTGCAGAAGAATGCCATCTAGTGTATATTCAAATATTTATCTTATAAGTGCTGTGAATATCCGTGTTTATATAGGTACATAGATACATATCTATATATAACATATTGCTTTCAGCATGTAAAACTTTTTTTTAAAAACTTTGCTTTAAGTGTACTTTTACTATTTTTTTCTTTGCAAATAATCTTTTAAATATAATCTTCAAATTATTTTCAGTCCGTAAAGATTAAAACGTGCATGTACGTAAAGTATAAAATATAAAGTGCACAAACTTGAAGTATATAAAGTGCACATATTCAGGCTCTGAACCTGCATTACAAGCTTATTTAGGAAACTTGGCCACTGTAGTCCTTTAAAGTTCATATTTGATTTATTATTTCATTGAGGGACTGTACATTAAATGTGAAGTTATATTCTTAATATGTTCAGCTGGCTATAGCCATTCTGCACATTTCAGAGGAATTTTGAGTGAAGATGACTGTAATATTGTAAGCAGGAAATGGATGGAGGATGCAGCCAGTTTTAAGTAGTTTTCCTGCCTAAAATATAGTTCCTGTAAATTTAATCACATTTAAAAGCAGTGTGGTTGAGAGGACTTTTTTAATTTGTTCTTTTCATAAATGAGATGCTTTGGCTACTTTTTCAATATTCCATGTCCTCTGCATAATTGTTTTACCCACTCTGTTTTCTTATTGCATGCAACAGCTAGTGAGGGATTTATTTTTAATACATTTTACAGTCCTGTGCAGTCATAAAACTGGCAGCGTGACTGGGTGGGTGAATTATCACTTAAAACAACATTGAAGGATCTTGATATGTTGCAGCTGACAGTCAGCATCAATCCTGCCATCGTTCTCTTTTCACACTCCTCATCCTGTTAGCTGGCCCAGCCATTCTCGTTAATTTGGCCATGATGCTCTCGCTCCAGTTTGTGCACTGAAGAAATGTAGATGTCTGCCTATTGGAAAGGTGCTTGCTTTGCTCTCAGTGACACATGACAGAGGGAGCAGTGGTTACAGCTTCCACGTTTAATAGCAGGCTGTAGGGAGGGCTCAGATACCTGCTCTTTAGGCAGCTAAATTTACTGGCGCTAAATTGGACCATTTTTCTTCCCAAACTCCATAGCAGAACTTGAGAACTCCTTTAAAGTAGTTAATCGAAACAATATCAAAATTATGTGTGTGTTTTTTTGTTTTTTTTCTCATTCTCACTGCTTTCCTTTTGAATCCCCCTGAGTCTCACTGACAGTATAGTTCTTCCTTCTATTTCACTCATATTTTGTTCCTGGCAAGCATCCTACAGTTTATAGATTCACGTGTATTTACAAATGCAATTTTTCATCGATATCTTTACTTTGTGCTAGATGGATATCAGTATTGACCAACAGCAAAGAAGAAGCATTAAATATGGCATTCCGTGGAGAGCAGAGCACAGGAGAAAACAGTTTAGAGGATCTGACCAAAGCCATTATAGACGACATACAGAGATTACCTGGCAACGAAGTCTGTTGTGATTGTGGCTCACCAGGTATGTCAATTTGTTAGTCATCTACTCATTGTGAGCAAAAGAATCTCTTCGAAGTGTTTGCAGAATGCAAACTAACTTTCTAAGTGAGGTGTTGATCAGTCTTCAACCTGTTTTTGAAAGAGCGAATACTGACTTTCATGCATTAGTTTCATTTAACTCACTGAAATTCCTTTGTGTGCTGGCTGTACTTACTTGCAGCAGTTCAAGCCCCTCTAGAGTCTGGACTGTTCTTATTGCACTGTCTGTAGATGCTTCTTGCACTTGAGTGGAGGTTGCTTGGCATCACTGATCCTGTGCATGTTACTAAGTAGAAGTGAGTAATGCTTAGACAATGATTGTGGGGAAAAAACTGACATGGCAGGATCTGAACCTGAGCATGAGACTATTAGAATTGGAGTAGCAAAATTCTTCATGGTTGGAATAAGTAGTCTCTTGCAAAGAAAGTGGAGACCCAAAGCTGGAGTCCTATCACATTTTATCTTCAGAAATACAGAGTTAACAAGTCAGCTATATGTCACTCAGAGCTTAAGAACAGTTAAATTCTTATAAAACAAGAGGAAAGAGCCACAAACTGAGGCACCAGAAGTTCCACAGGAACTTTAGGAAAAATTTCTTGACAGTGAGGGTGACAGCGCACTGCAACAGGCTGCCAAGGGAGGTTGTGGAGTCTCCTTCTCTGGAGATCTTCCAAACCCGCTTGGATGCAGTCCTGAGCCACATGCTCTAGGTGACCCTGCGTGTGCAGGGGGTTGGACTAGATGATCTCTAGAGGTCCCTTCTAACCTTAAGCATTCTATGATTCTATGAGGGTGACAGAGCCCTGGAACAAGCTGCCCAGAGAGGTGGTGGAGTCTCCTTCTCTGGAGATCTTCCAAAGCCGCCTGGATGAGACCCTGTGCCACGTGCTCTAGGTGTCCCTGCTTGAGCAGGGGTGTTGGACTAGATGATCTCTAGAGGTCCCTTCCAACCTTAACCATTCCATGATTCTGTGTGCGATTCTGTGATCACCCGTGTCAAAAAGTTAGCACCAATGCTCTGCAGGTAACTCCCAGACTGTTTGTGCGTAGCTATGTTCTTATCTTATAAATCAGATAACAGGGTCGCTGGATTCCCCCAGGAGAAGCAGCTCCTGTGATCATGAGGCTGCTTCCTCTGTCTGGAGAAGCCTCATCGACTTCCTCTTCCTAGTCAGGTGGCCTGTAGTAAACACTCACGACAGTGTCCCCCACGTCTGCCTGCCCTTTAAGCCTTACCCAGAAGCTCTCCCTCTTCATCCGCCCCTAGGCAGAGCTCCATGCATTCCAGTTGCTCTGTCACATAAAGAGCAATTCCCCAATG
>VZSV01000030.1:785529-825153 GCA_013398735.1 Nothocercus julius
GGGGGGTTGGACTAGATGATCTCTAGAGGTCCCTTCTTACCTTAAGCATTCTATTATTCTATGAAAACTACTGAATTTGTATGGTAGTTGAAGAGTTCATTTAGATTTTAGACCTGTAATGTGAAGAAGCTGATACTCACTGTAAACTGAGTAAATGGTGTGTTTCTTCAGAAGATATTTACTGACATAAAATTGATCCAAATTGAGGGGAGAAAAAAAAAAAGGTAAGCATAGAGTTGAATATTGCAAAAGCTTTATGTCAGACTCTTGAATTAGTTCAGTTACCTCATCATATAAATCTATAGGTACTTTCAAATATAGTTCTAATTTGTCCTTTAATTTATAGCAAAATTTTTAGTTCCCAACCTCCGTCTTAACAAGGTTCTTACTGTGCTTTCAGTGGAGGGAAATGGTAGTAATTTCAGGTTTCCCACCTCAGCCTGCTGCTTTAAACTCTTGACTCAATTCTTTACCAGTCGCTATCTACGATCCAGGAAGACAATTTGAAGACGTGTTTGTATATATAATCTATCTAGAGGAATTTTTTCTTCTTCAAAATACTGATCTGGTTTATTATGTAGCATTCCTAATGTAAGATCTATTGTAATTTTACATGCAGATCTCCACGATGGTGCAAGTTTTTATTGTTGTGCTAGTCTCATATTTCCTTTGGCTTCCTTTAATGTGTTAGCTATATTACACACAGGAAATCTTATATTTAATCTTTTATGAATAAAGACTATTAAAAGTTTAAGTAGTAAGGATTAAAAGTTCAGCATTTGCCAACAGTGGAATTTAGTTGACCTGTTCCTTTTGAAAATAGGAAACAAAAGCTTACCTTCTTTCTACAAGAAGCAATTCTTAAACAGTTCATATTGAAAGGTAGAGTATGGACGTAGAAATCTAAATGCAGTGCCTTTGTGACTGTCCCCAGTCTGAGAGACTAAATTCCTTTGGCATCACTGTTTAGTTCAATTCACACCACAGTTTGTAGAAAAGATGGGATGTTCATATTACACTCCTATTTTTTAAAATCTTAAATGAGGAATCATTTCAGAATAGAGCGATTTCTTGCAGATACTGAATACTTCCATTTGAACTTTCATTAAATATTTGTTCTTTTAACTCTACAGATCCAACGTGGCTATCGACTAATTTGGGCATTTTAACTTGCATAGAGTGTTCTGGAATACATAGAGAAATGGGTGTCCATATTTCTCGAATCCAGTCTTTGGAATTAGACAAACTAGGAACGTCTGAACTCTTGGTAAGCTGCCTTTTTTTCCCCTCTACTACCAACCTGTACATAGGAAACATTCAAGTTTAGAATTTACTGTAAATTATTTTCAAGTTACTGATTTTTTCAGAACACATGGTTCATATTTTTATAAATACTGTATTAAGGATGGGTTTGTTTGTTTGTTTTTTACATTATGTATTATTGATGCTTTTACCAATTTACCACTTTTCATGTTAATTCCCTGAGTTTTTACAAATTGAATATTCACTGATTGGGGCAGCCAGAATGTTAGCTCTCATTAGCCAATCTTGACTTTTAATCAGGACAGTCCAAAATCTTATGTGATGAAAAATAATAATAAAATAGTATAATTTTGACAGAAAAAAAAAAAAATGAGTCTTCTAATTTGACAAAAGAAACCTTGTAGTGTTAATCTTACGAAAGGAGTAAAGAAAAGTGTGTGTGTTATATTTATCAAAAAAAAAAAATTGAGAGAAGTTTATTTCCTCAATTTTGCTTGACTGGTGAAAGGAAACTTGTTAATGAAGTTTTCCACAGGAAAATATAAGGAAGATAAAAGGTAAGAAACTTATGTATAGATTATGTATAGTTATGTACAGATCCCTCTGTGGGGATCTGTATCTGGGGATTTTTACCTCTGTGGAAATTTTGCTCCTAAATAAATCTGGGAGGCTTACTGTTCATTGAGGAACTAAGTATTGAGTTAAATTAAATTATGCTTAGTAAGGATTTCCAGTGTGTTTGAAATTCTTTTGGAAAAGTAATTCCTAGAGCTGTTTGTGCTGCTAGTTCATCATTATGTTTTAATATCTGAGACGGACTATTTTGAAATACAACTTAACAATAAAATTTATTTATTTAACAAGTGAAAGAATAATGGGGTTTACATTTTAAAAAGCTTTTAACTGCTTTACATTTAAATATAACTATTGAGCTTTTATTTTGCAATTCTTTATAGTAGATATTTTATTAGTAGTGAGGAAAATGTGCATTACCTTATGTCCATTCAAACAATTTTTTTTTTCCTTTTTCTTTCCAGCTGGCCAAGAATGTAGGAAATAATAGTTTTAATGATATTATGGAAGGGAATTTACCTAGTCCTTCACCTAAACCCAGTCCATCAAGTGATATGTAAGTTTTGACCCTGTAAATTTTTTCATACTAATTTTTCTGCATAATGCATATGTGGTTCTTAAAAATGTTAAGTTATAGTCAAGTATAGTGAAGTTAGAGGAGGGCTAAGGTGGCGGGAAATTATTGGTATTTTTTTTTTTCTTTTCTTTTTTCAGACTTTTGATTTTCTTAGACATTAGTCTTTTGCTTCATCATCTCACTTTAGCTACCGTGGATTCTCCATGCAGGATGTTAGTTTTCAGATACTGTAAGTTTGGCTTTCTAGAGATTGTTCTGAAGAATTTTGACTATTTTCTATTTTAGTAGTACAGCCTCATATGATATAAAGTGTTGAAGCAAATAACACCAGCTCCAGTACTGTCTTGAGAGGGTGTTAAGCTTTTTCTTTCGTTCTCTGGTGTAGAAGATGCACAGACCACGTAATGGATGTGGTTTTGTCAGCAAACGGTTCAATTTGTTTTGCTGTTTTGTACCTGCCTCAGTGTTTTTTGGGTGGCTTTCATATGTAATGAGAACACAAGGTACAATTAAACATGTATCTGATTTTAGGCAGGAAGAAACATGCATTATGGTAATAAGTGTCTTTGTCAGATAGTCATGAACTTCATTTTGAATTTGCATTTTAGGTAAGGTGATTTAAATTTAAATCATGAGCCCATTTCACAACACTTCTAAAGCAAATTCTGTTTTCACACCCACAGGACTGCACGTAAAGAATTTATCACTGCTAAATACGTAGATCACAAGTTCTCTAGGAAGACGTGTGCATCCGCAGCAGCTAAACTGAATGAATTACTTGAGGCTGTCAAATCCAGGGATTTACTTGCACTAATTCAAGTCTATGCAGAGGGAGTAGAGCTAATGGAGCCGCTGATAGAGCCTGGACAGGTAAGCTGATTGGGTGAGCAAGCCAAGAGCAATATAAATGAGCAAGGTAAATGATATGTTTTACTTGTTTTCTGTAACATGACATCCAGGAGAGAACACCCCACAGGTTAGTCTGACAGAGTGTGAAAATGCAGTGGTAGGACCATACACATTAGATGCAGCTATAGTTGCTCTGCAGAATGTTTCTTTTGAGGAAAGGGGGCCTAAAGAGAGAGGGCTTGACTTGATATCCTCGGGTCAGGTGCTATCAAAGGCAATATCACAACTGCTTTAATAGGAGTTGCTGAAGGAACACATAACTGAAATTGCATGAGGTGGCACACACTATGCAAATCTCTGCTAATTCTATATGAAGAAACAGTAAATCTACTTCCTTTACAGCTTGTGACAAACTATTTAAAGAAATAGATTTTTTTTTCCCCCCATCACAAAAAGATTTTTTTCCCTGTAAAAAGTCATTGCATTTCTTGCTGAAGCTCTTTGCTCTGAAAATCATTTGAGTTTGCTTGAGATAGCTACCTCAACTCCATGTGGAAATGTTGCTCAAGAGTAAATGTGATATTGTGTCAGCATCACTCTGTCAGCAGAGTTTTCTCCTTTTAATGTTGAACCCAACTGTGAAACTTTTTTATTAACTGCTGAATTTGAGAAATCTTGATTTTTTTTTTTATTTTTTTTTGACAAGTTCTCTGGAAGTAGTTGATTTAGCAGAGAACAAAGCACGACATATAAACTGGGGAATATGAGTTCAACATGGTCTAAGCATTTGAAGTAGCATAGAATGCACATTGGGAAGAGACATTACACATTCTCTTAACTGCAGCTTAAACCTTCTATTTTTGTCTCACCCATAACACATACCATAGCATTTACTCCTTAAAACTTCTCAGCTGTTCACCAGTGCGATCTAGAAAACTATGAACTCCAAATGACCTGTTAGTTAGGATGTTTATAGCAGTTTCTTTCCACGTAAGTTCTCTGACATTGATTAAAAGTCACATTTCTGGAAAAGCTGTGTAATCTTAAATGTATGTCCTCTAATGCCATTTGTGATTAGTGGGAATAAAAAAAATCTGGTTTTATGTTGGTTTCTCTCTTGCAATTTCTAAATTGAATTAACACAGCTTTCATACTTTTATATAAATGTCTATATCTGCTACCTGTGCAGAAGATAATATATGATTCAGTTTGAAAGAGGTAATGCATATAACATTATGATTTGAGTATTTTTTCATGATGTGCACAGTAATGTTTTTATAGGGCATACTGACTATACTTGTTGCTTAATAACACACTGGTGAACACTAAATACTGCAAGCTCTCTCTGTTTTCCTGGCTTGACAGGACCTCTTATCATTACTAGAGTGGTGGAAAGTCTCCCCAGGGCACTGTTCTTCATCTAGAACAAGGGAAACCTGGTTTTGAGTGGGCTGTGACATCAAAAAGAGGGGTTTTATTACCCTTAAAGCACATGTTGCCTTTAGATATCAGAAAGGCAATAGTTGTTTTCATCGTAATTTCCTAATAACAACTTTTTGCTGTAAGATTTATTGTAAAAGGCTGAATAACATCTCAGCAGAAGGAATGATTTTATGAGCTTTGCAGAAATAAGATGCAAAAACTTCTTTTTTGTGTGTGTTTAGGAGCCGGGTGAAACAGCACTTCATTTAGCAGTCCGGACTGCTGACCAAACCTCTCTCCATCTGGTTGACTTCCTTGTACAAAACTGGTATGGATTGCTCATTTTTCATTAAATTGTTGTGAAATGACAAATGTAGATGTTCAGAATCATTCTTGCACTACTTTGGATGGAGTCTGCTTATCTTTTCTAATTATTATTCTTACCTATGTTTCAAAAGAACATGGTTTAATAACTTTAAGGTAGTAAATGACTGTTTAATGAATAAAAATAGGTAAATAAAAGTAAAATTAAAATATGAAAGGCAGATTTATGCAAAGAAGATGAAAAGAGAAACTATGTGGAGCAGAAAAGAGCATCTTTTTGGAACACATAAAAATATGAAACAGTGCAAAAAGTATAGGTAAAGACAAAACAGTAATTCTTGCAAATATAGGGACAGACTTAAGGAGATAAATCACAGGAATGGAAAACAAGAATCTTTCACAAAAAGTAATGGCTAAAAGTTAGGTTGACTTTGAAAAAGATGCCTGAATAGTTGTCTGAATTGTGTTAAAAGTTTCGAGAGCCTACTGTTTTAAACTAATAATTTCAACATCTAATTCACTGGCTGAGCTAATCTTTGCAGTGAGGAATAGTGTTCACAGGAATAGAAAAACTTGATGAAAAATGTTTTCTTAAAAAACAAAAATCAAATGATGTAATGGCACACATCGTGTATAAATGTCTTGTATGTCTGTAAATATGTGTACTTTACAATTTCCTTTGTTACCTATATGTCACCAGATCGGTAATGATTAAATGAGATGGATTCCATTCTGTTTCTATTGTATGCTACTAAGAAAACAGTCCTGTGAGCCCCTGTTCTCAGCCCAGCTTTTCTGAACTCAGTGCTGCCTTATGTTCCACCTATCAGCTTTTTGTGCATCCTCATCATACCCTTCTTCATAGTTACTCATACATGCAGGTTTTTTATCCTGTTTGGATTCTAACTATGTAAAAATGATTTTTCAAATATTTTTATTTGACTAGGTTAGCATGTTTGGTAAAGAAAATAACACATTCAGTGAACATTCTGAATGGCAGGAGGAAATCAACTTGGAATGACCTTACGCAGGATTAGCTGTAAATCCAAGTTAATTCTCTTGAATGGACATCTGTAGATGCTCCGTCATTTTCAGCTACTGTTCAGGGCTTTCCAGTAATACACTTGGAACCATAATTCCTAATGGTCTTTGGAAGTGAGACATGCACTATTTAATTGAAATACCTTAACTTACTACTTTGTATTTGTGCAGTATGGTGTTTATGTGTTACCATAAATATTTATTACTCATAGGGATGCTAGATCTAGAATGATCTGAAATAAATAGTGTGATATACATTACTTTTCTTTGTTCTTCTTCTTTCGTTTGTGTTTAGTGGAAACCTGGATAAGCAGACAGCATTGGGTAACACGGTTCTACACTACTGCAGTATGTATAATAAGCCTGAGTGTTTGAAATTGCTTTTGAGGGGGAAGCCAACTATTGATTTGGGTAAGCTCATTTAATACTGGAAAATAAAGATTTCCTACTGTGGATTTTTGTTTATTTTTTTATTTTTGTTAACCAATATTTATGTCCCATTGTGTTAAGCATCTTTCTAAGGAAAAATAAAAGTTGTGTTTTAGAAACTGTTAGAAAGATTATTTGAATTTCCCAATAACAAAGCAGTAGGAAATATTCAGTTAAGAAATTAAACTTTGAATTTTTAGATTTCTTTTCACTGCTGTCTTTTAATATGAAACACTTCTGATCCTTCCTAGTTTTCCGCAGCATTTATTTCTGACTCATTTCATTTAATCTGGACTTCGGGTTTGTTGTTTTATTGTAATATTTACCTCCTGCTTGTGTGCTATGGTGTTTCAAGTGACCGCTCACATGAACTCCGCTCTAGATGCGTGTGAGTTTCATGTGCACAGGAGTTGGTTCTTTCTTCCACATTAGTGTTAGCTGGCTTGGTGCGTTCGCCCAGCACGCCCTGGCCACCGCTGTAGTTGGCCAGGGGTGAGACTGGGTTTCTCAGCTCCTTTTCTTCCATTTGCGGTCTGTGTGTGGAGATAACACCCCTTGGTGTCTCTGCATCAGTCATTTTCCTTGCGTTAAAATCGGCATCTCTATAAACTGTTTGCTCACATTTTTGGAATCTCTACCTGGGCTTTCTGCTTTCCTGCCTCATCAAAATGGTGAGGAGCGTGTCCCTTGAGCTGCAGCTTATCGGGCTTGGGAGCTACCAGTCACACACCTGTCTGTGTAAAGGTCTGGATCCTCCCAGTTGTTGAGTGGTTACTGGGGAGTGGGAGCTTTCAAAGCAGTCGTGCGCATGTTGAAGAGTCCGGACCTCTCCCTTTTCCATCATCTTCCTTCACCTCCCCAGTCCAGAAACCACTGCGTAAAACTAGGTTTCTAACTCAGATGTAGAAATCATTGGTTTCCTGTTTTTTTTCACGCATACTTAGAACACTAGCATATTGTAACACTAGCATAGGTTAAAGAATTCGACTTTTTTTTTTCTCCTACTTAATAAAATAAAAAAATTAATCGAACAAGCTTAAGCAGATCCATTGGTTCTTCTTTTGAACTCGCTCCTTGGTAGGTGCTGTAAGAGTGACCTTACTTGTCTGGGCCACTGTTTCTTTCTTGAGATTTTAAGTAGGAGCTTCATATCTTCTTTAAGCCTCAAACCACCATGTTTATACTTAAAGGTTAAAAGTGTGGAATTTATACAGTCTCTTAAGCAATCTGTGTTTTAACTTGAATTCCGAAAAAATATTTTTACGTTACTCCTCATATTAAAAATTCTAATCCTCAGTTATGTCTTTCCATAATGAGCCTTCCTTCTTCCAGAGATCGCCATTGCTCTAAATAAAAGCCCTCTTTGAATAACATACTGAAAGTGGCCTTTCTATATGGCTGTTCTATGTTTACTAAAATTCACTACTGGTGTTCTGTAGGTAGTATTACACAGATATGGCTACTTGTCAAACTTAAGCTTAGTTTGACAAGTCAGAGCACAACTTTAAATCTGGGTATGGGGCAGAGCTTACTCTGGGCAAACGCCATGGTATTTGCAGAATATTGTAAGAATAATCTTTACCTAGATTTTTTTTTTTCCATATAAGATTTTAGGATTTTTTTTTAAGACTTGCTACTGTATGCCTAGGAATGATCACATTAGGCATTATATTGGGGGACTCTTTAGAGGACTTGGGTGTATTTTCTGCTGCTTGGGCATTACTTTAAAATCTAAAGGATTGTATAGCTTTTGGGGTGTGGGGGGTGTGGGGAAAAGCAAGTATATATGAATAATTCCTGTTCAAATGTCTTAGAATGAGACTTCTGTGTTCAGATTCAGGCTTCAGAGGACTATGTAGCAGTCATTTAGATTAAAAAGTGCTTGGATCCACATTTGCTTTTTTTTGTTGTTGTTTTTTTCTTTTACTCTTAAAAGAGTTTTCTCTCCTGAGCTGCCTTGCCCTGTCTGCTTGTTTTTCCTGCTTAATCGTTTAAGAGTTTTATTGACAGAAGAGCTGAGCAGGGTCTCAATGCCTACGTTTTCTCTAGGTTCTCTGCTCAGATGGTTAGGAGGGAGATGGGAACTCTCTCAACAGATGCTGCTGTTCAGAAAGAGCCTGATGGTACATGAAGTGCGTGAGCTTTTATAGTGGAATCTTAAGAGCTGCAGCTGCTACACAGGAAACAGACATTTTAAGCCTTTTTAGAAGTTAACTCTGCTAAAAATATGGAAATTTAATGATTCTGTAGACATCTCAAAAAATTACTGTGTTTTTATTAATTTTGTAGTAAACCAAGCTGGAGAGACGGCTCTGGACACAGCAAAAAGATTGAAAGCTGTCCAGTGTGAAGAACTGGTAAGGAAGAAAATAAAGGAAAGGAAGCTTACTTCTTTAAAGATATGATCTATGTAGAGTATCCTTTACTGCTATATCTCACACTTGGTATTTCTTTTAACTATCTGTAGGCTGATCTAAAGGCCCTGCCATTTAAATCCATAGCTGGATTAAAAAAAAAAAAAGTTAACTTCAGTATGTTGTCATCATTTCTTTTATAAGTACATGAGAAAGTGTAAGAGTTTCTTTTCTACTGGAAATAATTAGCTATTTTAACTGGCCCATTTGCAGCCCTTAAGTTTTAGGAGTTTGGTATTTATCTGCAAAATAGTTACTGCAACAATCTAAAACATGGAATTTCTTTAGCTCCAATGTTCTGCTTACATACATTGGTGCTTGTCAGGAGCACAAATCAATCCCTAAAATATTGAGTCTATCAAAAGGTTTCAGGTCTGCAATTTTGCTTAGCTTTTCCTGTTTGGCTTTTTCCAGCCTATTTGGTACAATTAGAGAGCTGAGAGATCCTGAAAGTTTCCTGTAAAGAAGAATTGAAACAAAACTAAACCTCCTTGAAGAACAAAGAAGGAAAAATACAGTGTCCAAACTGAAGTGTAATGTCTGGGAGTTAGGGTAGCAAAATGTAGAACTCTTCTATCTTTAGAACTTTTTCTCTCCTTTGATCATGGTCAGGGCAATTTTCTGGAATTTCCAGAATGTGAGTGGTGTCAAGAGGCAGAAAATCACTGAAGTTTAAGAAATAAAGGTATTGGAGCTAAGGGATTTTCTCAGGTATTCTGCTGAAGCAGTAATCCAAGAATAAGCATTCTGCATTACAGCAGCAAGCTTGTTTGTCCTCAGACCTTTAAGATGCTTGACTTACGTGCATTTAGTAAGCAAGTACCATCAAAGAAATAAATTTAAAAAATAAAATAAAATAAAATAAAAGTTTAAGCTGTACAAATGCAGAAGAATCTATAAATTTATATCTATAAATCTATAAAACAGTAATCATTTGCAGTCTGATTCTTATAACTTTCCAACACTCATTTTGACAATCCAAGAAGGAAATGTGCACCTTCTCTGCAGCTGTTAATTTTAGTATCTTTTATTTAGAAAGTGAAAGTTCTTGACATGTAATAATTAAACATTGCACTGTCAAGAGATATTTTCCTTCAAAATTCAGAGCTGTTTTCCTGTTTCCTGGGGATGCAAGTCAACCTTATGCTATGGTTGATAAGGTTGCACTTTCACTGACTTCATTACTTCCATATCCGCAGTTCTGGTGCTTTTTCCAGGGTTTGAGTATTCTCTCAGATGCAGAAAAGTTTCTTAGCAACACACAGCTGAAGGGATTACTTTTTTTTTTTTACAATATATTTTTTGTTAGTAATGTCTGCCATTAGGGTGGACCAGTTGATTGTGTTTAAGATTAAACAACAACAACAAACTTGGATACTGTTGGTGAGCTTATCTAGCAGTTAATCACTTGATCCTGTAACTGAAATTCTGTGAGTACCTCTCAGATTTTCACTTAACTGTAACACTGTTTTATGCCTCTTCTAATTTTTGTTTTTCGTTTTTAAAAGGAAAGTTATTTCCTTATTTTTCTTAAAATTGGCAGAGAGTAAAAGAAATATGAGTGGGCCTGTGGGCACAAAAATGTAGAAAGTAAATATCCAAATGCTTGCAGTGTGATAGAGGTACTGAGCTGATTTCTGTTTTACAACTAATTAGTGTCCTACCTGTATAATTCCGTTCCATTTCAACTAAATTGGATGCATTAATACTTACACAGCAGGTTGAAAATATGTTATCTCTTTCAAGTCTTATTTAAGGATAATCTTGTCTGCTTACAAGCTCTCCTGAATAACTACTACCAAAGAGACTGTTTTTTAAAGACTGTGCAGAAATAAAGAATGTTGAGACTTCTGAGTACTGAAATGGAGAACTTCCAATTCTTGCTTCCAAAAATTAATGGACTGCAGTTTTCTCTTTTTGCTGATGGTTGCACAAGTAGTAGTTTCTTAAAGAATGTGAATATGCGAATTGGCAGTTTAAAGGAATTATGTGCATTGAATTTGCCTGATTGAGTGTTAGGGAGAGAAAAAACACTTCAATATTTAAATAGTCAGTTCCCTTACTGTGACTGCAACACAAGGATAGTGCTTTTTTGGAGGTAAAAGTTGTATACCGCCAAATTTATAAATAGATTTTGCCAATAACTCTATGATGAAATGAACATAGATCTCCTCATTTGGCCAAAGTATTTCTAATTCTGTGCATAAAAGCCTTTTTGACTTTTATTCTTACATATCCCAAATAACATCTTAAAGAAAAAGAAGAAGGTCTGATGGACTTGAAAATCTTTAACATATGATGAAGTTTTAAAATTGTAAATATATTTGCTGCTTGCTGTGGCAAAATTAAATGTGTGGATGCCAAAGGAATAGAAATTATTTTTACTAAGATTTCCCCCCCTCCCCCTCCCCAGCTTTCTCAAGCCAAGGCAGGAAAGCTAAATCCTCATGTCCACGTGGAGTATGAGTGGAATCTTCGTCAGGAAGAAATTGATGAAAGTGATGATGACTTAGATGACAAGGTGAGCATGAATTAGTGCTTGAATTGAAGGTTACTCTTTCACTCTAAAAAAAAATAACTAGGCTTTTTTTAGTACATTATTTAGTATATTATCAACATGTATCTAGTGCTTTAAGGCTAAATCTAACTTCATGTAATGTTGATTTGCTGATAGTACAATTTTTAATTTTCAGAGGTGGGCATGTTTCAGGTCAGATGTTTGAGAATATCATAGAACATATTTTAGTTGATACGAGCATAGCTTTTTTTTCTTTATTGGGTAAATAAGGTCTCTTTTTTCTCTTTCTCAAACACGTTATATTTAATATTTAGACAGCTATACAATGTGTTTTTTTTCATTCTATTCACAGCCAAGTCCTATAAAAAAAGAAAGATCTCCAAGACCTCAAAGTTTTTGTCACTCTTCTAGTATTTCTCCCCAAGACAAAATGACTCTTCCTGGATTTAGCACTCCTAGAGACAAGCAAAGACTCTCCTATGGAGCTTTTACCAATCAGATTTTTGCAAGCACAGATTCACCCACTTCTCCAACTGCAGATGCTCCTCCTCTCCCTCCTAGAAATGCTGGCAAAGGTAAGCCTGTCCTCAAACTACTCTGACAAAGCAGCATCTTTTACACAGTTGTCCTTTCTTTTCAAGGTAATATATTTTTTTTTTTTTCACATTATGTTAATGTTTTAATATGGCTTAATGCATGCTTTCAAAAATAAAAAATAAGAACTTTAATGGATTCATTTTCATAAAGCTGTACACGAATGGGTAAAACACAGTAACAAACTCTGCTAAATAAAACTGGATTCATTTTCTATAGAAATTCTGTTAATATTTTGCAGAAGCGTATATTGTACAAGCCTGTAAAACAGTCTCTGGTGCTGGGTAGTGCTGTAGGATGATGTCCTGTGTAAGGTCTGGCAGAGAAGGAAAAGAAACAAAGCTTTGAAGGAAAGGAGGTGCAAAAAGAGTCCTTCTTGCAGTCCAACTGGGTGGAAAGAGAACAGAACCAGAATGACCCGTGAAGAATGAGACGTGTTGGTATTAAACCTCCCTTCCCTCTCAGTGCACCAAGATGCCCGTTCAACTTTGAGAGAAGATGGTGGGGATAAGGTATAAAGAACTGCAGAGGAGGTACACACCCAGTTGCCAAATGGGTAACAAGTCACAGACTGAATATCAGTGTTAAAAGGCACTTAGTCTCTAGCGAAACAACCACTTTGCTCTTGTTGCATTGACAAAAAGGAAGGCTTATGCCACAGTTGGATTGTTTTTGCCATCTACGTTCAGTCGAAATGGATGAGATGCCTTTTTTCTCTTCTATGATTAATAGTAACTCTGACACTGTTCGTGGTAGCATTTGGAAGGGCAGAGAACTTATTTTCAAGAGAGGCTTATATTGCAACCTTTGTGGGTAAGGATTCTGCAGTCTAGATAGCAATAAGCTTCAAGATTAGGGGACATACTGACCAAAACCTGTAACTTCACTATAATTTGTAGAAGTCTAGTCTTAGAACAACAACAAAAAATCCTTAAAATTTCCAAGTTTTTTACTAATTTAATTTAGAAATAGCCAAATTATGTTTCTACAGTAGGCTTGCTAAAGAACGTTGGTTGTGATGAAGGCTACGAAGTAGTTCAAGACTTTAGTGGTTGTCCCTACAGTGCTGTCTTCACTTCCACCAACGGAACAGTAAACCGGAATGCTGATTTACTGGTTTACAGGGTAACTTTTTATTTTAATCATGAAAGAGTTGCAAGTATTGGGAACAAAACGTAATGCATGTTTTCTTAACAAGATTAAGGAGCTTGTATCTCCTGTCCGTGTGCACAGGTTTCAATATGTTGTCAGCTTTCAGTGGATTAAAAAGAAAATAATTTATTTTGTCATTATATATTACAGTTCACATACAGGTTTATTCATAAAATTGCTTTTGTCCAGAAAGGGGAACATTTACATACATGTTTCTTTCTATGTATATGTTCAAATTTCAGAATGTTAAGCATTTGCTTAGCTCTTTCTGTAAATTGTTTCCCGTATGAGTGACTCAGCACAACACTGAAGCTAACTCGAAAGGATACATGGAATTCTTTTGTTTCCATTTCAAGGATTAAGAAAAAAAAATCCTTATTTGTATTGCAACAATATAATTAAGATATCACAAAATATGGGAAGCATTGCCTTCTAGTGATAATAGTAATGTACCTGCCGTGTCAGAGTCACAGTGTAAGTCGGAGTGAGAGGTGGAGTGGAACTCTGTCAAATTTAGGTCACCAGCTTTCTCTGCTTCAAAAATACCAAAATTTTACAGTCTGTTTGTGATGCTGTATTTTGGGTTGATTTTTTTTCAGGGATATTGCCAAATATTTAATTTTAGAACCATCCATTGTATGCAGACTTATACTCTCTATGATTACAGGAGTAATCTGACAGCCTCAACAGGACCAAGGAACAAACTGGCAAATGCTAAGAACAGTCATGAGAATGTAGAAGTCACTGGTTGCCACTGTGGGTGCTCTGGTGGTTTATTATGAAGTGTGCTACACTTTGTCACACATAAAAATTTGGTCTTTTTTTTGTTGTTGTTTAGAAGTAATAGAGCATGTGCCTTGTGTCAAAATTGGCCTACAAGATGGTTGATCACATTCTTTTTTTGTTAGACAAGTACCTCATGAGTGCTACCTGATGCAAGGCAATCTGAAAACATAGAATTGTATTCTGTACTAAGTTTCCTAAAGAGCCAAGAGTAAGAGGAGCATTTAATCCTTAACTGGATTCAAATTTACCTACTGTCCCTGAGCCTAATCAGATTTTGATCTGCTCTCTGGCCCCAGCAGGTACCATGGGACCCTGGTAGAGCATGGAGCCAATCTGTAGCAAGGGGATCATTATTTTAGAAAGAGAGAGAGGTTTTAAGTGCTTCACGATAATGTATGTCCTCTGGGACATACAGATTAGTGGTTTTGGTGCCTAGGAGTTAAATTGGTTTGCTGTTAAAACTGCATGGGTGGATTTCTAATTGTTGGAATGTGCAAATTCTAGAATTCTCTAGATTCTCCCATACATCATATTAATGTAAGCCCAGATTTCCTAGCTGGATAACATTTGCGTGCTAGAGTGAGATTACTTCTGCCTGTATTTGCATTCAGGATGGAGAGAGCTGTGATGATTTTTTTAGGTTATTGATAATCCTGAAGTATTTGCAGTCAGTTTGGAAGTGCAGGTTCCTGCAGCAGCAGTTCAACAAACGTGCCTGCGCTTGGGCCATTTCGGTGCAAAGTCCAAGTTAGTCCTAAACTGACCATGAATATTGGCTAAGACATCTGTTCCTTACTAACAGCTCATTTGTGGGTACATTCCCTCCATCTCTGCTATAATTTTTGTTAGTCCTAATAGGCAGAACGAAACCCCCATACTTTTTTCTTAATAGTTTATCCAACTTTGTTCGTGTTCAACTTATTGGTGTTGTAGTAGTGAAGTCGTTGTAGGACTAAGCACAATAGATGAAAAAAAGTTTGCCCAAGCTTAATTGCAAAGCCACAGTGAGCACGATATTGCTAACTGTTGTTCCTAGTTCTGTAGAATTGCCAGGTAAACCTAAACGAGCTCTTAATTTAAGCTGAAAGCTAGCTGACTTCCAGTGGTCCTGCCTGTACCATCATGCAAGAAAAGAACAGAGGGCAGGGTCACAATTTTATGTCATGGAGTTAACCTTGGAGCTCAGATACAGGTAAGCTTGCAGATTTTACATGCTCTTGCACCACTCCGACGTTAAGTACGTAAAACCAGAAGAAAACCTGAGGGCCGGGCCATTGCTATTGCAGATACTGCACCACATAATCTACTACTTACATTGGTCAAACTCATTTTCAAACAAGTTAGTTCATTTACATTTGCTTTTAACTTCTTAAAATTCACTGCCTTGCCCAGAGGATTAAACATCTTAGAAATCCAGGAAATTTTATTTGTGTGCCTTTAACTTCAGTGTTTTTTCTCTTTCATTGATTTTATTATTAACACGCTACTGGAGAGCTGTCCTACAGGCCTCTGGTTTTGTTTTGTTAAACAAACCAAGCAGTTTTTCTTTCTTGTAATAGCCTTTTATCCTCCTGTTGTGTCAGTTATCCTTTCATTCTGGTCCTTTCTCTGCACCCTTCCTGTTCAAATTGGTTTTCTTAAACATGAGTCACTGGAACTGCGTGCAGATTTCTGGCCAAGGTCTTGCAGGAGCAGCATCAAAAACCTTCCTGCTTCTACTGAAAATACCATGTCAAAACAGCTTTTTGTCCTGGTTATTTTTTTCCATGGTTGTCGCATCATACTGTGGCATCCCAGGCATTATACAGATAGTGTCTACATACGGTGCCTCATCATTGAAAACTATCTGTATAATAGCACAAATTCTCTAAGCAGAAGTTGCCCTTATCCCTGTTACTGTTGTATTCCATCTCATTTCTCTTAGCTCAGTCTTTGAGGTCATCCAGTTTCTCCTCTTTCATCTGAGTGCTCTCAGGATGTCGTATTGCAGCTTTCCCTCTCACATGCTTATAGACTTTTTTTTTTTAAATATGCTTACAAATATGTATTTTGGTTAAATAAAATTGGGTTATCTCTTAGCACTGTAGCAGGAAGGGAAGGCTAATTGACAGACGTTTATTTTCATGACAGACATTTATTTTCATGTAGTTGGGTTTGTGCAGCAGTCCAAAAATTGTTGAATATAAGTTTTCACTTTTCTTCTTTGCTTTAACAGGATTTTTTTTTAGTATTATTTAAAAGATGTACTTCAGATCTTATTTTTGAATCAATTTAATCATAGCTCTCTTGATTATTGTTTTTTTAACAGCTTTATTTTCAGTTATAAAGATATATGACCTAAAGGAAGACAAACTGAAGAAGGCTTTTAGTAATATGAACGCAGAAGTTGTCACTCATAAGTACTGGAAAAATAAGGCTAACAATATTTGTTAATGAAAATGCCATTTTTAATACAAACTTACTTTCCTTTGCAGTATCTCTTCTAGCCTTAACTGGAATACCGGTTCTTCTATAGCTCTCATTAAGTGGTAAAATATAACTATGAACGTGAACACTATCAAAACACCATTTCTGGAGTGGTTGGTAACAGCTTTGCATGTTCTCACGAGTGCACAAGTTAATAGATATTACACTAACTCCACAAAGGCTGAAAGGCAGCACACTATTAATTGCAGACCTTTTCCAGTTCTTTACCTTAATATAATAAGTCTGCTTGCATAGGAAAGCATGATGTTTCTGATAGGAAAAAGAGGTAAAAGATGAGAACAGCTTATGTTGAAAGCAGCTACTACCCAGCTAATGGAAAAAGAGAGCCCAAAGAGAACAGAATAACTAAATAAATAAATAAAACACACATTAAGATTTTTTTTTGTTTTCATTTATTTTGTGTGTGTGTGCCTTGTGAGAAAGCACACATCATGGGATGGTAACTTCACCACTATGTGAGAGGTCACCATCAAGATGACTTTGGAGAAGAAATGGTTGGCTTATTTCTAAGTACTAATCAGAGAGCAGTTAGTCTTCTAGACCAAGACACATTGTAATTCTAACCAGAAGGAAAATACCTACCTTGCCTGTAACAGTATTATGAGAATGAATGCATATTATAAAATGTATTGTATGTAAAACATATAAAGTATTTGATAACAATTTTATTCATACTTAATGTGTCATCAGACCTGTGTATTACTTCACTGCCTGTTTCTGCCAATTCTGTTAGATTCCACAGTGTTTCCCCATTGGCTGTATTTAAAACATGATTTTTTTTGTACATTTTTCTGAAAAATGGTTTAAAATTTTGCCTTGTTTCCTATTTATTTGCCAATACATTATTTTATAAGCGTTCCCATCAACCATTTAATCATTAGTATGTTACAACTTGTAAATTCCTGTTTATCCGCTCCATTTACCCAGCCATAAAGCTAATATAATAACATATGGTGGTAGTCTGGTAAGAGCAGCTGTTAACATCTTTTCCCTAAAATTGCTGGGTACCATATAAACTTTTGAAAGGTGTGATGTGATAACATTTTAAAACTTTTCAATGATATCTATAGACACACTGTGTATGTCCTGTGACATACATTTTTTTCTATATAATCTCATACTAAATCTTATTTTTGTGCGCAAGATTTCTTCATGTTATTGGCAATGCAGAGCTCAAATTGTAGTCATTGTGTTTCTGAAGTAGTATTTTCACAATAAGCGTGTAATGCTATTTCAAAATATTTCTTCATTTTTTAAGTGAAGTTTGAACTATTTGTGAATGTGCATGGGGGAAGAATGAGCTTGCTTTTAGTCTGGAATTGGGGTATAGTGTAGTTCAAATAATAGGACACTAGGTGGTGGTAGGATGGAAGCTTATGAAGTGCTTGCAATTTCCACTTGCAGACATTTTGGAAGTATGTAAGTCGGAGATTTCAGCATAGCATTTTTCTACTGTCATACTATGTATGTTTTCTATATGCTTATAAAAAAATACTCATGTTAATACTGGTTATTTAATTTTCCTTTCAACCCCACATTTCCTAGACATGCTCAGTTACTTGTGTTTTCTAGAATGGCCTTTTTCTGAAGAAAAATGTTATATTTTTTTGCTGTCAGAAACTAGTTTTAAAATATGGTTTAAATTTCATTGCTTTCTTAAATAACTGAAGCTCAAGGAAGAAATAAAAATAAGAAAGGATTAAAAATTGGACCACAGTCTTACTAATTTGCACTGGCATTTTGCTACTCATCAGTTAATGGCTTTGTGAAATTGGGAGTAGCTTAAATAGAGAGAAACTGTATTTATAGGAATGAACAACAAGGCCATGCTCCCAAAACGTGCTGATCTTGGGTTGAGATACTCACCTGTGCACTGAGGGGCTTTCCAGTCCTGAATCTGGAAGAGAGTAGATTGCATCAGTACCTTATTATGGGCACGTTTATCAATCTTGTTTGGAGGGCTGGGAAGAAAGGAAGAGGTGAGGTCGCCATCTGAGAAATGTTCTACACTTATTTATTACTTTTATGAAATGCAGTGATTTGGGAAGGAGCACAGACTTTGTTAATTTTCATTTTTACTGTAGAGATTAAAAATAAATCTTTCCAAGGAGGCAGCTTTAGTTCTGTGTGCGAGTTAGGGTACATGCTGATTAATTTGGCTCACATACTGTTAAAATAAGTTACGTTTTCAGGAATAAGTAAGATTCTGTAGCACTTCAAAGTATGTTATTTTTGAACTTTCAGCTACAAATAAATTTTTGCTTTCAAAACTATATGGTCAGACATCTGAATTTATGTGGAGTCCATGATGCCAAAGCTGTCATCCTTGCAGGACTTGCTGCAGGATCATGGGCTGGAGGAAAACAATTTTAATAAGGAGGAAAGAATAAGCTACTGTACCTTAGACCTAATTTAGATAAATGTTTCGACTATTTTTTTTTGGCAGTAATGAAGCAGTTTTTCTCTCACTGCATCTTGGGCCCAGCTCTGCTTGCTTCCTTGAGCTCATTCAAGCATTTATGGTGGTGAATGGTAAAGTGGATCCAGGAAACATTCCCATTCCTCCTAGGGTATTTTTTAATCCATATCTCTTTCCATATCCTGTCAAGTGGCGCTTGTGCCAGGGTCATGGCAAGGGGAAGTCCAGGGTGTTTGGGGTAGCATAGGGCTGACAACTGATGTGTAATAAGCAATGCTCCAAAATACATCTCATCTCAGCCTCAGAGAGGGATTTTCTGATGTCTGTTCTCACACCTGCAAACAATAATTTGTCATACTCTGAGAATGTGTTTTGCTACCACTAAGCCACACAAAAAAAAAAAAAAGGAAAACAACTAGCAAAATGTATTAAGCTTAGAATCCTATTTTCAAGTTTTGAAGATGGCTTTTGTTCTTTATATATTTGTTTAACAGAATTAATACAGGATGCTCTGGAGCAAAAACCCTGCCTCCACAAGACGGTATCTAGAAAGATACTTCATTCTGGTGTAAATCCATCTTAAATCCAAATGCGAAGTATTACTTAATATTTTTCATGTACTTTGTCCTGGCAGTGTGTAAAATCGACCCTCCTGGAGTGACTAACCCTGCATTTTTAAACGGACCCACGTGTGTCGTTCTCTCGTCAGGTCGCTCCTCGTGCCGCGGTGAGCCCGGCTGAAGGCGTGCGGAGTGTCCCGTGCCGTCCCGTGCCGTCCCGTCCCGTCTCAGCAGCGCTTCGGCATGGCTCGGCCGCGGGTTTAGTGTCTCACTGCACTTGCTGTGGTCTCACTGAGCTCTCTGGTGCTGCTTTGACGTTTATGGCGTGCCTGTGTAAGAGGACTGTCTTGTTTTGCAGGCCCACCTTCAACCCTCCCTCTAAGCACCCCGGCCTCTAGTGGCAGCTCCACCCTGTCCAAGAAGAGGCCTCCTCCCCCGCCCCCCGGACACAAACGAACCCTCTCTGACCCACCAAGCCCACTACCTCACGGACCCCAGAATAAGGGCCCAGTTCCTTGGGGTGAGTCTTGGGGAACGCAAAGCACGAGGGCAGGGGAAGGCCTTTACGGCGGGCGCTCCGTAGCCTCCGCTCGCGTTCGCCTAGCGCTTGCTGTCCGGTGGTTGCAGCTCGATGCAGTGTCAAGTGCACCGGCGGTTGTCTTCTGTCTCTGTAGCTCCCAGCTTTCTGTATCTCCCTTGGGGAAATTGGTGATATTCCAGGTTTCTCTGAGGCCCAACTCAACCTCCTGTCGCCTCACCAGCCTCCTAGGCTGCCTTTACCCCGTCCTCCTCCTCCTGCATCTGCTCTGCCTCCGCTTCCTCACCCCGCTGCTCTTCTCACCAGCTGGTTCAGCTGGATGAGAACCAGGATTCACACCTGGTTTGGGCAGATGCACCTCAATAAATCTGTGCAGTTCTCCCAGTGGCAGAGTAAGGTGTTTTTTTTTTTTTTTTTTCCTTGGTCTGTGTGCCAAGTCCCTCCTGCAAAGTGTTCATAACTAAGTGGTTGAGATGTGTTGTCTTAGTGTTTTCAGGTTTTGTGATGTTGTCTGTACTTACAAAAAGACTGATAGATTTGCATCCTTCCACCAGCAATAGAAATAAAAAAAATAACAAGTTGTGTATCAGGTTACCTTTCAGAGAGAACATTTTTAGAAACTATTTTTCTGTCTGCACAGATTTATTCTCTTTTTAATAGCTTTCTCTCCGCAGTTATTTTTTTTTCCTGTAGCTATAAATCACAAGCCCATGTACTTTTCTATGATTTTAGTATAGCTGGCAGGATTTTCTCAAATCTCATCAACTTTTGAGTTTTAATCCAGTACTTATGTAAGGGAGCCATCCATATACTACTCAGATCTCTGAGTATTCTTTTTGTGTCCTCATATGAATATTAAATCTCCAGCAAGCCTAAAAGTACATTTTTTTTTCTATGGAGGAAAAAAAAAAAAACTTAAATTTGAATTTAACTTCAGTTAAATGCCTTAAATCTTGTAGTGTCTATGTGTAGCATATATGTGATTTAGTCTAGGATTTAATATGATGAAAAATACAGTCTCTAATAAAAAGTAAAGCATCTTTATTAAGAAGTAAAAATAATGATAATCTTTTCATTTCTCTACTTTTTTTAGAAACTGTAATGTGGAAAATGTGCTGCCCTTCCCGACAGTTTTAATAGCCCTATATTATTTCGGAGATAGTCAACACATTTCTGAGGAGCTTGGACTTCAAAATTAAAAGATCTTTTAGTCCAAATCAGCACCAAAAATACCACATCCTTTAGCATAACACTTGTGGAATCTAACACTTGCAGAATGAAAATTGTGATGGGAGCAGATGTTAAGTTAGTGTCAATTTTTCTTAAAAAGAAGAGATGAAGGAAAAGGAAAAAATGGGAAGATGTAGATGTGGAGTAGAAGTTGAAAAACTTAGCTTTAGTTGAAAAAGTAGCTTTTTAAAGCAGGGCCAGATAACATTTTTTTTCCTCCTATCTGCTATACTATGCAAGCAAATCTCTGTGGATGGAAGAGGAGCCTTGTCTACCCCTTAGATGAGAACTGTACAAAAATCACTTTGGATTTTGAGTGTGTTTTTAAGTATTATAAAGTTATTTAAAGAGGGAGGTTTTTCTGTCTGCCTTTGCTCTTTTCAATGTTTAAGAATTTTGCCCAGATTCACCATTTTACTTTTCAAAAGCTCCTCTCTTGTCATTTTTCTTGCTGCTTTGCACTTCAGCATTTTTCTCACCTATGTTGAATTGAGAGTTCAAACAGAACAATCTGTAAGTAACTTAATTTCGTAGGACAAAACTATTCAGAGATTTTTTTAAAGTGTTGTGTAGATTATTTTGTATTTCTGTAGCAACCGTGAGATATTTTTCCGTGCTTTATCCATAGGACCTATTTGTGAAGGATGGAGCGTCCTTGTTTTAAAACTTATAACAAGACTCAGCATTAGCCTCTCTGCAGCAGTTGAAATTTATGAGAGTAAGGAAATTTAAGGGACTGTTACTCCTTAAGATCTAATTATGACATAGGATTGGCTGCAGTCTTATCACAGTTTCTATAATTTCATTGCTCAGGGTGAGTTCCCATGTGTGACAAAGTAGATCCCATACTAGAGAGATACCTTGTGGAACAGGTAAAGGGATGGGGAAAAGCTAATTCCTCCAAAAATATATATATATTTTTTTCACCATTATTTCAAGTAGACTCTGATGTCTTAAGAATGGGAGATTCAGTTGACCTTAATATTTTTGCTTCTTGGTAAATTTTGTCCCTGGGAAATATAAGTAATTTTTTGAAGCTGATTCTAAGATTGTTTAGACGTGCCGTTATAGGAGAGGGAATAAGGTGTGATAAAGACACTAAAAGAAGATAGGTATGTAATTGTACCTTGGGAATGGTGGAGTTAATAAAGGAGATCTTTTGTACTGGAAGAGTTCAGAAGCACCTGGATTGACATTTTGCTGCTTCTTGTCAGAACTGAGTAAACCTAGAACTTTGTCTTTATCAGGAAGTTAATTCAGATTTTGGTAACATTGATTTAAAGTGTAGCCTCTTCTGATTTAAAGATTCTGTAGAATAAAATACCAATCCATAGAAATTTGATATTCTGTGAGTAAAAGCAAGCTTATGTGATTTTAGAAACATGCACCTTATAGAGCAAAACTTAAGCATCTGCCATAAATTTATTTGGATACTGGTTTGCAGTATTTCCTTCTGTTTCCAAGAAAAATGGAACACTGTATTGAGGGGGAAAGAAAACAAGCAATTCAATACAGTAGTAACTCAACAGCATAACTCAGTGCTTTTCCTTGCCAGCAGATGTCAGCTTCGAGTGACTTGTTTCTAAAGAGTGTTTTGTGCGGGCCAGTTTAGATTATTGTTACAGTCCCTGTATCTTTCTCAGTTTACAAAGTTATTTATAAAGAATCGTCTTTAAAATATTTAAACGTGTTCTGTAGAGGATAGTTGGAAAGCTGTGACTTTGATTTAAATTTATACATTTCAGTTCTGTTAATGTTACAATTTTTTTTAATGTTCTTTTACCTCAGGTAATGATTTGGGCCCACCTTCAACTAAGGCTGCAAACAAGTTTGAGGGGATGTCTCAGCAGTCAAGGTAAAATCAACTCGGTATCTATAAGTCTGAAGATGAACATTTATCTTAATGCATCTAATTGTAAATGAGAAAAAATAGCCTTTAATATGAGGAAGAACCTCAGCTATAGACATCATTGTTGTTTTACATATCTTACAACCACACGTGCTTCAGCTTCACTGAGCTTTCTGTGCTTTGCTCAGAGCAATGCAGACAGTGCAGGTTTTGAAAGGGATGGACCAAACTGCTTGTACCAGGATCTGTCCATTGCTCAAACAAAAGTGCCTTCTGCGCTACAGCACGTTGCCTTAAACGGAAGTCCAGAAGGACAAGAAGTTTTGTCTTCATGGTTCCTGCTGTTTCATTTATCTGCTTTATAGTGTTGAGGTAATGAGCCTGTTGCTGTAGAAAAACAAAACGCTTCATGGTGTCACTCGTGGTATAGGTTGGCGTAGTAGCTTCCCTAAGAGAGAGGGCCAGAGTCAGTCTTCCAGCTGAACTGCATCCGAGTCTGCTAGGCATATGTGCTGACATGCACTTTGCAATGAAACAAACGGACAGGTGCTGGATTCATCCTTAGTATCAGAACTTGTTTTATATGATGAATCCTTCCAGGTGGTTTGTGATATTCAAAGGAAAATAAGTGCTGGTCTGCAGTCTAAGGAGCTGGTGCCATGCTTGATATTCGTAATGTCAGGGTAAAGGGATGAGACTTTTCTTCATATAATTAAGACTGTAGGGGAATGGATAATTATTTACAGATGCAAGATCTAGTTTGACTGTTCTTTCAGTTTTGTGTTAATATATATTTTGTCTTTAAATCAAGCCTAGAAAATGAAGCTGAAAGTGTTTGTTTATACTCATTTCAAAGTAAAGCATTCAGGGATAAGTAATACCAGATTCAAGGTTGTTCATGAAGCAGAAAACTTTCTGCTCTGTTGAACATATTTTAGCAAGTTTCTGACCTGCTTATCTACTCTTCCTCATTGTTTTGAGTTAATTATTTTGAAGTGATACTGATTTTTTTTTTTAAATGCTTTAAATCAATTTGCTTTCTTCTTTTTAGCTTTTTTTCTGGAGAAGTGTTTGAAATCAACCTAAATATCTCATGAAAAAGCAGAGTTCATTATCCCTTTAACATCACGAGTGCTAAAAGAGCCTCAGAGCATGAAGGTGGTATAAGGAGTTGGTATAAGTTTAAGGAGGCTGGGATCCGGCAATGCAAATCTTGTCTGGGTTACATAGCCGCACAAAAGCAGAACAGCCAGTGAGATCATTTTCCCCTTTCATGACAGAGTTTAGCTGGTGCCAAACCAGATGGTAGTTTAGGATTAAATTGAGTTAAGGAAGCAAATTATCTTAGAAGATTGGTAGCCTGAGCAAACAGGCGTAACTTGCATTTGGATCAGGGGTGAAACACTTCCAATATTTAGCAGAATCTGCTATGTGGTGAGCAACTTATTTTCTCAAAGATCAGATTCTTTTTAATTTGTTACTTATTTTAAAACGAAATGGACAAGGTAAAATGCCTGTGGAACCTTTTCCTCGTGCAGTACAGAAAGCACAGTGAATCACAGCCATTTAAACGTCTTCATAACCGATATTTCAGAGCCTTTTTGATTTTCGTGACATAAGGCAGTTTAGACTGTGCCTTGAGACAAGCAGCTCTGGACACAGTACGATGTAGTTGTTGACAGCTGAGTATGGAAATACCAGGGTCTGTTGCTAATGCAGCAAATGGCACTTTTCAGGGATATGTAAACTAACCAAAGGAAAATCCATTGTCACCAGAACATTTCAAGGTGTTTGTCAAGAAGGGTTCAACAGACTTGTGTCCTACAGACTTCAGCATGGAGTTTCTTAGTCTCTCTGGTACAAGAATGATTCTAGAATTACAAAATTGTATGCACAGAATTTGGGGGGGTATGGGGGTGGGGTGGGGCACAGCATAGTCCATTTATAGAAAAGGAACTCAGCTGTGTGTTTGGTGGAAGGATTTTGGCTTTTTGTCCAAATTCTTGGTATATTTATATACAATATCCCACTCATGCAGTGGGCGACAAGACATAGGCTCAATCGACAAATTTCAAGCTGCTAATGTAAAGAACAGATTATATTCTGAGTGATTCAGTATAGTTGCTTTAATGTTTAAAGACAAAGTTTCTTATCTGGCAGCTCTGTTCTCTTTCAGTTTCACCTGTTTTCAGAGTATGTTTTTGCACGTACCATGGTCTATAGGATAGATCTGCACTGCAACCTTAAAGTTTTGCATGGGCTTTGCCTGTTGTCTTTTCTGTATGAAGAAAGTGGTCTGTTCTTCATAGTACTTTGAGTTTCAGGACTAACGCAGAGGCAAGGTGAAAACTTTGTTATACAAAATAAGTATAAATGTGATTTTTTCTAAATTATGGTTGTGGGGAAGTAAAAAAGGGAAAGAATACGTGTAACAATTATGAGCACTAATAATTCTCATGTATTGATTTTTAGCACTGGAACTGCAAAGACTGCACTTGGCCCAAGAGTTCTTCCCAAACTACCTCAGAAAGGTAAACAAACAAACAAAGAAAAAAATGTTTTTGGGGGGAGGGAAAGGAAGAGGGAGATAATTGTATCTTTTAAAAGTGCATGAGGGTTGATACTTGTTTTAGATACAGTATATTTTCAGCAAAAGATTTATTCTTAGAACATGGCAAATGATGAAATTTTAGCAAAATTGAAAAAGATTCTGGAAGATCAAAAAGTTTTTTATTAAACTGAAAAGGAGATAGTCCTTGGAGGAAAAGAGAATCATAAAACAACTCAAGCAGGCTGAGAGCTCAGGAGGCCGTTTGGCCCAGTCCCCCACTTGGAACAGGGCAGACTCTGCCATAAGATCAGGTTGTTAAGGCCCTGTACAATCAAGTTTTGAGCATCTCCATGGGTAGCCTCTCCATGGCAGCTGTACTTCATACCCATTTTTCCTAACCTTCTTGATCTAGCTTGTGTCCATTGCCAGTAAGAACCTCTGTCTTGAGGGAACAGGGTTGTCCTTACCCACTTGGAAGGAATTCAAGTAGGTCACATACTTGCTTGTGTATGAGTGACAGATTTGCTAAGATCACGATCCCAATTGATGTTTCATGGGCCTCTTCTAGAAATGTATTTGTTCAAGTCTGTCTTTAAAGAAGAGAGATAAAACCTGGCCGATGAGCTGATGTAGTTTGGTTTTCTTTGCAGCAGTTCACTATAAACTTCAAAGCAGACCTACCTCATAGCTATCTGATAGAGCATCCCATCACAAACACATTACATATGTCAGTGTCTGCGTGGATGATTAGAGTCTTAAAATCAGGAAGTGATGTTGACTGGCTAAAGTTCCAAAGGTGGCTGAAGTACAGGGCATAAAGCATTTTAACATAAAATGCAAATGTGAACTTTAAACTTTACTTAACAATAATAGTTTTGATAAAACATCTTTCGAAAGAGCATTGAAATGATGAGGTATCGCTACAAAGAAAGTCAGCATTTCCTTGATTTAAAATGTGAGCTTGTTTTAGATGAAAATTATATGGGTGCAACAGTCACCCATATAATATATGGATGCAACAATCACAAAAGCACTTTGATAAGGGCCAGTACTAGTTTTTTGTATCATTTCCTTAAGACTTTAATTGAGGTGGATGATCAGTGCTTGCATATTAGCTAATAGATATGTCTAGGAGACAGTCATATACAGACTTGTTTTAAAACATGATGTTGGAGAGTAACTATGTAATTCAATTCATGAAAATTATATAAAATTTTACTCTTTGGTATGAATAACCATAAAAAATAGCCTGAAACATACTTGGAATTGGTGATATCCAAAGTGAATGGTGTTGGTTTGGTTGTAAAATATCAGAGTACCCTTTTGGATGGTATAATATGACATTAAAGCAAAGCTGAACACAGTATGAAAATACTTTTAGTCAAAATGCATTGCTTTCCTTGTGGAGCACAGTTTTTTTTCCTCTTTTCCCCTTCATTTCCTTTATTATAGGGTGTTTGTTTTTCTATGTTGGATTTCTAGTCCCATAGCATTATCCAGTTAGAGTTTTACTTAGGGATTTTAGCAGTAGGATCAGTAAAAAGGAAGTCATGGCACTGAGACAAAGTAAATTGAAAGGACTTGCTGATTTTCCATTTCCTCCTATAAAACCTTCAAAATAAACTATTTCAAAGCATTTCACATGAATTATAAATATTGAATAAATTTATGAATTTAAAAATGAATTAGTGATTCATTTTTATTAGTTTTGGTTTGACTCTACTAGTGTACTGTTATACTCTGGCTGAACACACAGTCACTTGCTGTCTCCTTGAAGAGGCTGGAGATGTTAATCTTAAAATTCAGTCTATTTTTCTACGTAGAGTTTAATTGCAATATGTATTATTGTCATTAAAGAGAATTTTCATTGAAGTCACATCAGTGGCTTGATAAGTTGTCTTGCATGGTACAGTTTTTCTTTTATTATATTTAGTATTTTTCTTTAAGGTCCTTATTTCACCTTAACTAGCTACTCTGTAAATTGTGACCTGGTAACTACTAGATTGGCACTGGTGGCCTCCTACAGGAGCAGTGTGATGAGACCCAGCACTGTCCTCAGGGAGGAAGGGTTAATAAAGTTGTATTGTCAGGTATTTGCCACAGATTAAGAAGACATATGGGCAGTTACCAGGCCTCAGTGATTTAATGACCATATGCTCACTAAGTCCTTTAATGGAATGTTAAAATAAGATTATAAAAACAAAACAAAACAAAAAAACACTGTTAACGCTTTTTGTTTGTTTGATTTAGTGGCACTAAGGAAAATAGAAACCAGTCATCACCTTTCAATAGATAAATCCAATCAGCATGCGGAAATCTTCCAGAAGTCTTCGCTGTCCATCGATATACCACAGAAACCACAACCTGGAGACCTGCCCCCAAAGCCTCTGCCTCTGGAACTCACTCAGAGACCTCAAGTGGGAGATTTGCCCCCAAAGCCTGGAGAGCTGCCCCCAAAGCCTCAGCTAGGAGACTTGCCGCCGAAACCACAGCTTGGAGACTTACCTCCAAAGCCACAAATGAAGGACCTTCCTCCAAAACCTCAGCTAGGAGAGGTGTTGGCTAAAACCCAAGGTGGAGAAGCATCACCAAAGCCTCAGCCTGCAGAGGCAAATCAGAAATCTCACTCGTTAGATCTTTCTCCAAACGTACAATCTAGAGACCCCGTCCAAAAACAAGCGTCTGAGGAGTCCAATGACATAGCGCATACCCTGCCAGAAACCCCCGTGCCACTTCCCAGGAAAATAAATATGGTAGGTATTTCTGCAGCTAGTTGAAAGTATCCCTGAAAGGCTTTGAAGCTGTTGTATGACTATTTGCAAAAAAAAAAGAAAGCCCTTAAGTTACACACATGAAACGGGTAAATGTATTGGCTGTGAGGGGCTAGAGATGCTTTTTGTGCTCACAAGCAGCTTCTGCAAACCCTGGGGATTCACAAGGCCTCTTGCCAAAACAAATACTAGTAAGATAAAACAGTAGTGTTGGGAGCATGATCATGTATTCAGATTTAGTAGGAAACTTGAGTGGTTTTATGCATAATAGCTATAATTCTGAATTAAAGTGGTGCTCTTCTGTGCTTTCTTTGCTCAGTGATATGTATGCCTTAGATTTTATATATAGAGATACATATTTACATATTTTATATGCTTTGAAAATGTTAGGAATTAGGACCTCTTGTCAGTAGATACAAAATGTAAATACAAGTCAACTGACAAACATTCATATTGTGAATATTTAACATCGGTACACTTAAGTGGGAAACAAAGATTCAAATATTGTATTGGTAAAATTCACATTGCTAGGTGTTGTGCGGTATAACTAAATTCCAAGTCCCCTTATTCAGTCCTGAGGCCGTCCTGCCAGCCATCCAGCTTCCATCCAGATGAGGTTTTTCATGCATATGTATACGGAAATCATTTTGTGGAACTCTAGAGCTCTCCCATGGTTTTCATCATAAAAAATACATCAAAAGAGTTGTTTTTGCTTGTCAAATTGGCTATGCAAAGCACTTAAGTAAAAGGAAATACGACTTCCCTTCTTGTACTGAAAGCAGAGCGGGGGGGGGTTCTACCTTGTGGTTATTTGAGGAAGAACAGTCTCTTTTTCTGCAGCCATCTCTTTGCTTCACTTTTGCCACTGACTTGTCTGTAGGGTCCTAACTGAACTGAGGACAAGATGGTTGTTGCTTGGGCTTCCTGGTTGTTCTGGTAATTGAATAAGGTATCATCAAGCTCTGACTAAAACGTGCCTGCAACTAGGATTTCTTTATATACCTTTAAAAATAATGAGGCAAATGGTATAGGTGCTCTCTGCCATTTCTTCCTTCTAAGGAAAGAAAGCAAATAATTCATTAATCTTTTGAATTCTTCTGCCTTTTTATACAGAAAATGATGAGAAAAAAAAAAAAAAAAAAAGTGTTCTGAAAATTCAGCCATTATCAAATGGACAGTAAATTAAATAGTTCCTCTGCTTTAGAGTGATGAAAATTTTGCACTCATGGTAAATTATTTCTAGTATTCTTTCCATGCACACAAGTGTGTTTCTTTGGGCATTGGAGTCTTTTGTTTTCCTCAACTAGTAATGTGCAGTGAACTCCTTAATTGCACCTTGTCTCCATTTTCCTCCTGTTGCTATAGCCTGTCAGTCCAAATTGATGAAATGCTACGTTAGTGCCACACTGAGACCTGTAATGGCAGCCCCTAGTGCTGGCAGATACTTGACTGGTCTAATTGCTGCTCATCTGGTGGCAGAGAGGTCAAAAAAATTTATTGGAAGCTTTACAAACAAGTGTTCAGAATTGCTAGGATGAAATGTGAATACTGTCAATATGTAAGGAATGGAAAGTATAAATGTAGAGAGATGAAACTTAGGATCTGAGTGCTCTGAAATCACACTGAACACTTGAATGTTCTTTTTTGTTTCCTCTGTCTCCTGCAAAATCCATAGCTTCAGAAAGGAGATAAAATGTTTCTTATATAGCATTGTTTAATGTAAATGGGAACCCAGTAGTTGTTTCCTTTCATTAATGTAGGATTCATTGCAACTGTTAGCTTGCAAAAGTTGTCTGCAGGTGAAAGCCAAGGCTGGCCTCAAATACCCATTGCTATTAAATTCCAATCCCTTGGGATAGTTGAGATTTTTGTTTAAATTATCTGAATTAGTTTTAAAGAGAGAGTTCTTTGAAGTAACTTTTTACTGTATCAAATCCTGGCTGTAAAACATCCCTTTGATGTGGTACAGAAATACCTAAAGTGAAATTTATACATTTGTCGCAAAAATTTGGTTTTCTTAGTCTTATGTGATTGTATTAACTGCGTTATTCCTTAGATCCTTCCATAATTTTCATTATCCCATGACCTGACTTCAGTCTGAGTGCTCTTTGCTAGATATTTACACTGTTGTTGAACTGCAGCAGGGTGTTCTTTTGCCAAAACAGGGAGGCTTTTCAAATGTGTAGGTATTAGCAAAGAGAAGACACCCTGGGAAATGTCCTCTGTGAAGCTACTCTTGGCCCTAATTCCTCGAAACCTGCTGACTTTTCCCTCATAGCCCTTCTGCTGCCTCTCTCCATGTGCTGCTATTCCTGGTTTCTGTACTCCTGTTACTGGGCTACTCCTGCTCAAATAGAAGCTGTGCTTTTTAAAGATACATAGATACGATGTCCAGGACTATAAAGTTGCAGGCATATTTTGCTGCAAGAACTGCTTACTTAATTTGGAAATGATCTAAAGCCTTTTTCCTGCCTTGGGAAACATATGTTCAGGGCGGAGTCTGTGGCTCAGACTCTTTCATATGAATTAGCAGTATGCAGCAAAATATGACCTAGAAAATGTTTGGACTTGGAACAGTGAAGCTGTGAGAGTATTTATTCATATTGTAGCTGCAAGATAGTACTGCTGTCTGAAATTAAGATTTATTTTATTTTATTTTTTAATGAGAGATTGCTAACACTCTGCACCAAAAGCAATTCAAAAAATAATTTCCAGATTCAGTCCATAAGGAGAAATCAAAGGATACTGCATTTTTTTGTACTAGATCCAAAACCAAAACTGTAAGGAATACTGGGATATAAATTCAGCATTTTCCTCAGCCTCTATTTCTCATAACATTCAGAGGGGGCTGGATTTCAGTTTCTGTTTGTGGGTGTATTTTTAATATAAGTATTTATTAGAAAGGAAGGAGAATATTTTTCACTGGAACAAAGTTAAAACGTTAAGCTTCTTTACCAAAAGAAATGTAGGTTACTTGAGCAGTGCAATAGATGCTGAAGTCTGTGTGGAGTTCTGTATCTTAAGAAGAAAGAAAGCCTAAAGAAAAGACTAGACCTATGTAGGTCATGCTTGCTTAAATTGCTTGCTGAAGCAGAGTTTTTGGTTTGGGGGAGTTTTTTGTCCCTGATTGCAGGGGAAAGAAATTGGTAGCCTTCACTGAATTGTAGAATAAAATATTAACTAAAAAGCAAAGCTTGCATGTGTGTTTTTACTGCTTCTCAGGTCTTTCATCTAAAACTTCATTATATACTTTTAGGGAAAAAACAAGGTTAGGCGAGTGAAGACCATTTACGACTGCCAGGCAGATAACGATGATGAGCTCACATTTGTCGAAGGAGAAGTAATAATTGTAACCGGTGAAGAGGACCAAGAGTGGTGGGTATGTATCCTTTCCTTGTATACCTCCACATCACTTAAATTTCTTTGATTTTAAAAAATGTGACTTTTTCTTGAAAATCCAGGCCTGGATTTATTTATTTATTTATTTATTTATGAGGTGTGAGGGTTTGTTCCCCACCCCTGTTGGTTGTTTTGTTTTTTTGTTTGTTTTTGTTTAATATCCAGTGTTTAAACTCAGAGGAGCCTTCCTTTTTCTCTTAGGATCTCTTTCTTCCTGGGGGACTGGTAAAACCACCCTGCCTAGGTCGGGCTTGGTTGTCAGCTCCTGCTGTGGGTGTGTAGTCACAGCCATCACTGCTCACGTACATCCCTGCCGTTGTGGGGATGAAGAGGTGCTGTCGCGTCTTCCCTTCCTTTCGCCTGCTTTACACTTCCTGCATAAAATAAGAGATGCAGTTATCTAAAGTTCACCACACGTTACATTTATACTGACAGGGCTGCCGGGAGTCTCAAAGATTATTTCTAATGAGTGCTGTATGCTGTTGGTTTTCCTCCATAAAGGGCGGGTAGTTAATGAACCTTTTCCTTCCCGTCCTCCTGTGCCAGTTTTGGGATCGTTCTCCCTCCTTCTCCGGCCTTGCAGGCAGAAGTGCCTGGGATTGCCCAGCGCAGCCATCACTGCCCTGGCTCTGGTCACTCCCAGTTACCTCACTCTGTTAAGGCACGAGGGGGTTGTTGCAGGCCGTGCCCCGGGGACGGCTGCAGTGACAGCCGTCGTCCACTCCCTGGTCGCAGTTAGCGTAGTGGTGAACCTGCTCTGTGAAGTACCCTCGGATCGTAAAACGCCCTGTGCCTGCCGAGGTCATTAACGCGCTTCAGGCTGTTTCTGCCGCGGGAAATAAGGGCTGTTGACTCATACGCTTCAACAATTCGGCCGTACAAGAGGAAACGGCCAGGCCCGCTTGTTTCCCCTTCCCGTTCTGCGAGCTCGCGGAGAGGAAGGAGGCGCGTTACCCTTCGGAAGGCGGCGCGCGGCCCTGCTGCAGGACGGGAAGAAGGTTGGGTGGTGTATCCAGACCTTGCTCTGCCAGTGCTGCTGGTTTGATCGTCGTTTACTGTTGGCTGGAGAGCTGGTTATAATCTACGCCTCCTAATTATAATAAGTTCACACACAAAGTGGCTTTTTTTTCTTTTAACAAGTTATCTGGTTATTTTTTATCGACTACTACACAATTCACTCGTTGCAGATTGTTCTCCTTAAGAAGTTGTACATGGAAGTCACTTAATCAGAAGATACTTTGTTATAAATAATAACGTGCAAATCGTTAAGAGTCGTATTAATTGAAGGAGAAAGTAGGTGGCCTTTGTCAGTTCGAGTGAACTTTTTTCCTAGGATTTCTCGTATGCAGTCGTGAAGATAAGTAACATCACAATTGTAGCAGAGATCTTTCTCAAGGCTTTATTCAGTTAGCCACGATGAATGGTTCTGGAAAACTTGTATGTTGTGCCTGTGAGTTAATCCAACCGGTCCCTGTCTTCATGAGATAGTTTAAATTCAGCAGTGTGTGCAGCTCCACTCTGTTTCCAAATTCAATTTTAATTCTTTTTGCTTTGATTTTAAGATTGGTTTATTTTGGCATATTTATAGTGCATTTATACAGTTTTATTTTGTTCCTGTACACAAATTCGAGTGTTAACTAAATGATATTTCCGGCTGCCCAAGAACTTTCAGAAGCTCCTGGGGTTCCCGCAATCCTGTTGTTGTTGAATGGTGTAAACACAGTCTGTGAATAACTTGTCCTATTTTTCCTGCTGCGTTACAGATTGGCCACATCGAAGGACAGCCCGAGAGGAAAGGGGTCTTCCCAGTGTCCTTTGTGCACATCCTGTCAGACTAGGAAAGCGAACAGACAAGAAACCCTAAACTTGAGCATTGCACATCCTTCATGCAAGACGGGCTTTTTAGCAAAAGCGAACGCTGCTGCCTCCCTGTAATCCTGTGCACAACTGTATATATAGCTGCTGTTACGAAATAAGAATTCATTTAAGTTTCACCTCATGAGGTTGAATTATATGTATTGTAAATATACTGTGTTATTCTGCCTTTGCCAGTATTATGGTAGCCTTGGAACCTGGCACGCCTTATTGGGTTCGTTGAAGCCATCCTCGGCATCTCGCACTTACATCTCTGTCTGTGCTGTTAAAAACCTGTATGAACCGCCAGCTTTTCCAACATAGGTGGTCTCCATCAACCACGTAACTGTACAGAAATGACTGTTCCTAATAACTTGGTATTCTCAATATACAATTAGCAGAAAGTTAGAAATGAGTGAATGGTTTTGGACAATTAAAAAATCAGTCTGCAGTTTATAAGTGTACGCAGTTTACAGTTATGAAACCCACTTCGGTATTTATTTAATATAGTACTCAGTTAAGTGTAATTATGAAGACAAATATTCACTGACTTTACAGATAACAGTAATGTTTTATGGTGTGCATACGGCATTTCATGTTTATATTATGTGGACCTTTGCCAAACTGTGATTGCAGTTCCCCTGTGATATTACCTCACTATAAAAAGTTACAAACTTCTTTCATTCGAAAACTTATGTTAATAGAAATTAGTCATATTGTTCTTTAGTACATATATGTGAAATTTGCTGGTTTCTTTCACTGAATTCTTAGTAACCAAGGACTTCTAGAAAATGTTAACTGTTGACATTATGCATGCATTTAGATGCTTACTTGAAACCTGCCTTTGTGCAAAAGTAGTACTCTAGTTACATAGCTACGTTTGAAGAACAGAAGAAAAATAATTGCTATTCAAATTAATGTGAGCTTGCAACAGTATTTGTTTATAGCTAATTGGCTCTTTGAAAAATGATTTTGTGTGTTTTTAATTTTTTTCCTCTGTCTTCAACCTTGCTAAAAGTTAGTTACCTAAAATAAAATTTCTTATGTGGTGGTATAAGGATAAATTTAAATTATTGTAACTGCTCTAAAAATGGATGTTAAGATGAACGTTCATGCATTTGATCAGGCTATTAATAATATAACCCAGATCACGAGTACCAAGCTGTGTTTAGTAGATTTCACTAAACTGAATTTGTAATAGTCTTAATTCAAAGCAGCAACAAGAAAGAATACTGTGATAAAGTTAATTTCTAAGAAAATCATTGGGAGGTTGCATTTGATGGGTGGTTTCTTGAAAGTTGGTATAAAATTGCATTGCCAGAAAACACTTAAATGTAGTAGTGAAAACATTCATTTCCTATCTCACTTTCAACATCATTTTTAACTTCAAAACCTAATGAAATTATGGCCTTGCCTCCTCCTTCCCCTGTTTGTCTATAGCAGGTTTTATAACTTTCATATGTAGTTTTGTATTACTTGCTTTAAATGTTCTTTTGGCACCAGTACCTAGTTCGGCTGTTTCAAAGCATATTGTCTTGGCTGCATAGAAAGATTTTTTTCATTTCATAAAAGCACATCTCAAACTTTCTGAAGGCTTTCATTTTTAATCCAGTTTTACAAGACTGTAGTCAGTGAATATTTAATTCTGTTTATATGGCAAGTAAGGAAACAAATATTGTTCTGAATCAAACATGGAAAAATGCAAATATTTATCAACTGTTAATGGTTTTATGGATTATGACAGTTTTATTCCAAGAAAAATTATTACACAAGTGAGCAAGCCTGCTGGCATCTCATCTTCAGTATTACTACTTTAAGTATTTCAGACTTTATTCTGTTTTTTTTTTTTTTTTTTTTTTTTTTTTTTTTTTNTTTTTTTTTTATTGAAAGGAAGTCAGGATTAGCATTTATTTAGCATTCCTTTCTATCCATTAATACAGTGATTTAAGTTGCATTAAAGAACACAACCTATTCACTTTTGTGGTTAATTGTGTTTTTAAGTGATCTTGAAATAAACTGATAAAAGCAAACCATATAACGAAAACCTAGGCATGTAAAGTTATGTAGAGTCAAATGTCTATTCTTTTCTACGCTCTTTAAAATAGTATACATATGCATTTTATAAAATTAAATGAGTTCCCCTGGGAACAATAGTTCTGTTTATTCTGGCTTATTGTGGGTCATAAGAAATCTGAAAATGTATGATATTGATTGAGTTTAGTACAGTATTATATTTGAACTCAATGAGCCACTGTCTGCAATTTTGTACATGACATAGTATTTGGAAAGTCTAAATCTTTATGGAAAAATAGCTGATAAGGGGTTGGGGGGAGGGCAGGGCAAGGTGCCCCCAGAGGGGGAAGTATGTTCTGCAGATGATGTCTTATTTACTGTTGAACAACAGTTGCTATTTATTTTTTTATTACATAGTGCATCAACATGTACAGAAATCAGATCTGGTCGTGCCACTAGTTAAAATCTTCTCATTGAATGTTAAGGTAAAACATCAGTACACATGTCTATTCACATGTATTTAATGTGACAGTTTTTGAGTACTGTATGTGTTAATTTCTACTTTTTTAATATTTAAAATTGCTTTTAAATAAATGTATTCAGTTGATCCCAGCTATCTGAACAAGGCCCTTTTGTCAACTGGAATATCCTCTAGGACCAAAGTCTGGATTCCAAATCAGTAGAACTTCAACACTTGAAATGTCTTTTCTCTCTCTTTTTTTTTTTTGCCTTGAATATTGACCATCCTTTATATAATGCAATTGAATGTGTATATTTTTAAGAGCTGTTAAATATGGATGGAATTGCCTTTCTCTGAAAAACTTTAGTAAGTAAAGTTAGAAGCAAAATACTTGTTCTGTCCATGGTTTCGATTGCTTTCTCTGTGCCTTCTGTAGGCTCTATGGAAAGCAGAGCATGAGTGTGTGTGAGCGTGTGTAGAATTTCAGTTTTGGTGCTGCTTGTGTAGTTTATTTTCTCCTCCTTGACCAGGTTCTAGAGAGGTTTTGATTTAACAGCTCCAAAAAGAACAAGTCGCTTGAAATTTCTTTCTCATCCTTTAGCCAGAGGAAAAGTTGGGAGTGTAAAATTACACAATGTGGCTTGTATCAAAAACAGCAACTGCAAGAGCACAGGGCTCGAGAGACTGCTGTGATAAGATTCCTTCCTGAACACTGTGTTTAGTGTAGGCAGAGACCAAGTTCTGCAGAGAATATTCTCTCAAAACTCAGTTTAATGCAGCTGGAGGTGTTTCTTTTTCTCTCTGAGATGCTTATTTTAGCCCTTCTAGAAGACAGCTTGAGGCTTCCAGATCAATATAGCATAGACCCAGCACTGTAAGGTGTTTTTATCTGTACAGCTGTGAGCTGGAGTGTTGTTTATCTAATACAAACTGAGCTATTCGGTTCTTCTTAATGACACTTTGGGGGAGTTATCTGAAGCCTGATTTACAGCTCAGTCGTCTGCAGAGCGTGATCAAGTTTCCCCTTGAAATAAGCTAAGTGCTTTTTGGGAGCTTGTCCTTGAGCTTGTACCCCCTGCACTGCAGCATGCCGGGAGCAGGGAATTGTGAAGACTTCCATGAGACCAGAGTTAGAGTAGCGCTAAGGATGGGAATGTGTCTCTGTTCAGTTGGCCTTGTTCCTCTCCGAGTCACCGAGCAGACCCTCCTGCTCGCAGTAACGGGATGCCTGCTCTAAGCTCTTTCTAATAGCGGGGACGATCTGTGGTGGCTGTCGTACCCACTAATGCTATTAGAGCATCTAATCAATAGGTTTCTGTTCTGCCTGAAGAGTGAGTGTTTTGAACAAGCATTAAGTTTACCTGGAACATTAAATCCCGTGTTAACGCTACGGTGCAATTCTTCTCAGTTTCACCTTGGTCCATATAGTGTCTGATTGGAAACGTCCCTTCCTGCTCGTTACCCTCTGCGGAAAGGTGGGTGTGTGACTTGATCCATCCCCACAGATCCACTCAAACCTCCTACCCCCCGGGGCTGAGGCTTTTTCCTTTGCTTCAATTAAAACAGAATTTCTTCTTTTCCTTGAAGTTCTATAGTGCAAGTTCATCACCCTTGAAGACTCAAGCAAGATGCCCTAGAGTGGTTGCATTTAAGGCTGTGCTGTTTACTTTTGTTAGGTTCAATCAATAGTGTAAAACTTGGGGTTTTGGTAACTAATCTCCCCAGTCTCTTTCAAAGACGCTCCTCGAGAACACTACAGTCTGAGGGCTGAAGCTGGTCTAAAACCCAAGTTAGTTACTTATTCTCCCCTCCTGCTCTTGCATCCCTGCTATGGTGAGAACCGTAACAATGCTCCTGAGCTGAAGTTGTTAATGTTTAAATAAATACTTCAAACCTGTTATTTCCTGAAAAACAAAAGAGCCCAGCACTTGTGAGTGACCTCTTGAGCTCGGCTTGCAGAGAGAGGCAGAGCTGTTTGTCGGCGCAGTGGCTTTCGCTGGGGCCTGCAGGCTTCCTCTGCGGCTTGAGGACACCAGGAGCCACAGGCTCTTTCAAAGATACCTCAAAGACAAAAGCAGACATCAATTTTTCAAACTAGGAGAGATTATATGGGCTATAATCTCTTCTCTGTATTGCAGTTCATAGATGTCTGCAGACCTATATGTTCATGTTTGCCTGGCTTCATTCCAAAGTGTAGATAGTGGGGTTTTTTTTTGGGGGGGGGGGGGGGGCGGGTTGTTTTGTTGTTTGTTTGTTTGTCTTCTTTCAGACCTTTGTAGAACTAAAGTACCTCTAAAGCAAGAGTTCCAGACAGGAAAGTTCTAGACAGGAAAGCAAGAGCCCTGGGTCGAGTCATTGTAGCTGAGCAGTAAGAGATGCGGGTCCCTCCTGAAATTGCCAACCGCAAACTCTCATTTCACATGAGACTTTTTATTGTCCAGAAGGTGGGACAGGAAAGTTGTCAGGTGCAACCTGGGGAGTGTTGCAGTAGTTCTCACCTCAGGATAGATGTGTGGGCAAATTCACAAGGCAGCGTCTCTCTGCTGTTCAGGACCTGTGCCAGAAAGAAGCTGGAAAGCCAATGCTGAACTGCAGAGAGCTGCTAGGCTGCTCGCAGAGCGAGTTTAGCACCTAGGACATGTAGAGGCCAAGGAGCTTCCAGCACTGAGCCTCATGTGACGTGAACTGATGTCCAGCAGTGTTAGAGGATGGGGATTTCCAAGACTTCTACAGATTTTTAGAACAAATCTGAACTTTGTGTGTGCCGTAGGGCAGAGGTGCAAGAGCAGAAGATAGGGAGGGATGAGGGACACAAACAGCACATTGGGCACCTTTGGAAGAGTAGGAATGGTGCTCTCCTTCATGTAAAAAACAGTTATAAGGGATGCAGGAGGGGCAGCTGCACACAGGGAGGGCCTGGAGGCCTCCTTGGACGTGGTTCTGGCACCCCTGCTACCTCCTTGGAGCAGGTCTGCCACGGGCACCGTGCCTGGTGCTCAATCCTGCTCGGATCATCCTTTAACTCGGCAGTCCTGCCCCTTCCACGTGTGTCTATGTGGGATGCTGCAACATCCAAGCTCCTTCTGTCCCCTTTCCCTGCCTGGATGCAGAAAGAGTACCCATGAAAAAAAGAGAAATTTGGGGGTGGAAAATTACTACTTAAAAGATAATTTTGTGAGTGTGACTTTTGGGGGGCATGTTTGATTAATGTTAATTCATGCCCCCAGCAATGCTTATTTAGAGCTGGCTCTCTCTGAGGCTGTCACCTCCCTGCCCGCTGTACCACTACGCGGGTAGCTGTAGCTGCTCACTAACGTTAGAGGAATCAGCAGTAGCCATTTCCCTGGCAGTCCCTGGGCCTGCTGCGCTGCTCGGGGCCGCGGCCGCCCTGTCCCCCTGCCCTCGGGGGGTCGCCGGGCAGCCCCTCTGCGGCTGCGGCCGCGCATCACTGCGCCCCGCAAGCCCTTCGCAGTACCACGGGGGCACAAAGATGCCATTTGGCGGTGCCGTTTCGCCGCTGCCGTTGCGCTCAGCCCGGCAGGCTCGGCGGG
>VZSV01000030.1:856422-895495 GCA_013398735.1 Nothocercus julius
TGTCCTACTGTAGCCACTGGAAGGAGGAACCTTTAGCTCTCTTCTGTTTTGTAGAGATTGTGGCTTCTCAAGTTTCTCTTCAGAAGAGAAACTGTAGCAACCAATGGAAGATGTATAAAGCTGCTGTTACTTCTGTTACTGGAAAGAAGGGTAGAAACCCTTTGCAACTCTGCTTTTTTTGGATCCTCCTACTGCATTTGGGTCATGCAGTTTTACTTGCGAGCTTCTGCTTAAGGCAACCTGAATATGACTTATACTGGTTAGAAGACTGCATAGTATTTAAAAAATAAAGGATAAGTTTGCTTCTGGCTAAAGAAAAGAACATCAGCCTCTGCTCATGGAGCTGTGTGTGTTTATTTATTTATTTTGCCTCTTCTTGCCAGACCTACTATGTTGGCTAGAGTTCAGTTAATATTTGGCTGATCATCTTTGCAGCCTGTAGGACCAGCAGCTCTTTTGCTGCGGATTAAATTTTGCACAAACTTGCTTTCTCCTGAAAGTTTTGTAGAAAATCTCTTTTCAAGCTTTGAAGAGATTTTGAGAGTGATTTTCCTCTGCTTTTAGGGAAAAGGATGATGACAGGATTGGTTTTGGTCTGAAAGCACAGAGTGTTGGGTTTCTTAGCAGCACAGCTGGCTACCAATTGAATATTGGGTGTGTGGCAAACAAGTTAAATGTTACTGTTCAAACTTGAAGTGCTCCTTGTAGAAAAGGACACGCAGTCTTTAAAAAATTAGAGCCTCAGGTGCTGTTTTCTGGTGTTACCATGTAGGCTTTCTGTGTGTCTAGTTATGTGATCTGTCAGTTCTTACCTGCCTTGCCTTTACCTCTGTGGGTGGATTTATGTAATTTAAGTATCTTCAGTTCAAGTAAGAATTGTAGTGACACTTATAAGAGAACATAAAGCACAACATGTTGAAGCAGAGCTGCATGTGGGTGAGTCAGGCAAGAGCTGGAAGTGGCAGCAATAAAAAGAAAAGGAAGTACAGTCATGATAAAACTTTGTTTAAAGGAGGGAAAAAAAAAAAAAAAAAGGTCACACAAACCAGCCCTACCAGCCATCTGTCTGCAGAGGATGGAAGCAAAATAAGGTGATAATAGTTAGTAGCCTGTAGTAACTCTTTGTTAGCATGTGTGTGCCTATTTAACGATATAGATAAGTGTGTGTATATATGCACTCATGTACATCCACACACTAACATATCTGTCCACGCTCTGCATGGTATAGCTAAGTATACGTAGACAGTGATATAGGACAAGCACACGTGTCCATCAGTGCACGCTCTGTGCTCCTCACAGTGGCCAGGAAACAGGACCTTCCCAGCATGTTATAGCTCAGTCTTCACACTGTGTTGACTCTGCTACACTGCCAGAATGACTCAGTGCTGCTTAGTTTTATCTTGTTGCTGTGTGTGTAATAGCTTCAGGTAAAACAACCCTAAAAATCACATAGGAACTTCAAGAAATTTGTTTAACTTGCACAGTTTTAAAGTTGTAACTTGCTCTGAGCGCATGGGGTCTTCAGGGTTGGGACTTTTGCATGCTAAAAACTGTGGAAGCTTGGAAATGAAAAGTATAAATGTTGTGCTCAGAACTGCTCTATTTCCTGGTTCAGAATTGGAGTTTAAAAAAAAAGTTTCTATTTTAGTTTTGGTGAACTACTCTTCTTGCAAAATGACTGGGTGCGTCATTTTTATCGTGTGGTAAACAAGCAGAAATTCGATTTAAAAATTCAAGGTATTTTTAAATAATATAGCTATAAGACAAAGGAGATTATACGTAAGTACGATCATAAAATATCTTGTTTCAAGGACAATGTTAATTTAATCTTAATTTAAGCTGGTATTGCAGCCCCTCTGTGGAAGAGGGGAAGAAAAATGAAGATTAGTGAATGAAATTCTTGTTAAGATATATCAGAATCATCATCTTTCTCATATGGGTATTTTATGCCCATATTGTGACACTCTTGTATCTGCTTTAGTTAAGGTATTCCTGCTTTCCGTTTTCGTTACTAGGTCTCCAAGTACTGACTGCTGCACTTGACCTGCTGCCCCTCACTGAAGGAGGGTACCTAATAAACACGGTTTGTCCCCTTATCAACCACTTGTTCTCTGTAATCTCATCTCTTCCTTATTATTGTCACCTGGGTTCTTCATAAATGGCCAAGACTGCTATTATGGGATAGGCTTATAATGGAAACTTGAAGTAAGGCTGTGTCCTTCCTGCCTGTGGCCAGTGCAAGGCTGGAAGGTAGAGATCACACTTCTGTCTCGTGTTTAATCGCATGGTTTCGCTTTTATTGCTCAGTCCTTTCTGATCCTCTTTTATTTGACACTTATTTAGAATGTTCTTTTTCTCATCCTGCTTGAGGAAATGTCTGACATAGAGAACATTCTCTGGGCGTTTTTGTTTTGACCAGCCATACTTTTCCCTGCTTTGTTTTCCCCTGAACACTCCTCAAACCAAACTGTTCAGAGCACTGATGCTAGGTGTGCCAATTCAGCAGCGAGATGGCTCCGGGTGCTTTCTGGTGCTCCTGGTGCTTCCTTTATTTAATGTCATTAATATCTGTACTCATCTCTACCAATCTGGGCTGTGCTTTGGAAATAGAGGGGCTTGTGGAACAAGAAATGTTTGGGGGTTTTTTTCCTCTTTTTTTTTTCTTTTTTTTTTTTTTCTCCTTTACTTTGTGGATTTTGCTGCTTATAATCAAGGCTCCTTGTGCTGGTAGCAGCCTGTGTTTCTGCATCTCTGCTCCATTTGGGTCTGAGTAGGGTTTAATTTGGGATAATTCTGAAAACCTGACTGGACTTTTGGTGCTCATCTGAACACGGTTGAATGTTCTTAGACAGCTTTTCTTATACTCTAGATTGGTGGTGGAAGAAAAAAGATGTTTGAGGAAGTATCTTTGACTCGACAGCCATATTCTCAGCCTGGAATTTAGTAATTAGTTCCTCCTTTGCTGTAGCACCTGCTCCAAAAAATTGATTCGCTCTGTACCTTGCAAAATGGCACTAGTTTAATCTGTAAATAGAAATGGTATGCTGGTGTTTTCAAGTGTGCTGTGTTGCTGTTTTGATAGCTAGCTAGACTTCAAAGGAATTCTCTTGGAAATTCTTTCTAAAATTTGCAGCCCCAGAACTGTCTTTTGCTGAGCACTGCTCAAAACTGGCATGCCTGCATCAGTTTTAAATAAAACTGGGCAATTTATAGAAAACTGGAGGGCCTGTCAGGACTGAAACAGTAAATTGAGGCCTTCAGCCCATCCAAGGCAGAAGGTTTGGGTATGTGTTGACTAGTGTCTTCACCTGGTAGCAGGGAATTATTTTGTTAGGTTGTCACCTTTATGAAAAAAACATTATGTTTGCACTTACCTTATTGCCCTGATGATGCCTGGCTGGAGGAGATTGATAGTAATGTATAGTAGTACACTGTGTAATGATCGTACACAAAAGTGTAGTATTTATAATACATATAAAATACACATAATAGAAAAATCTGGTATTAAATATTGTGACATGTAGATAACTGATAGTATCTCAGAATCTGGTAGACAGACTTGAAAGTTTTGCTGGCCAATATAGTTTATTCCAGTAACAGTAGATGTGGGATGTTATTTGGTCATCTTTGTTGGCCAGGATTCTCCAGTCCTGATTGCTGAGTTGTTTTTGGCAAGATGAATGAGGATCATGGTAGGAGTGGGTAGCGTGGATGATTTCAGTAGGTCCAACCACTTCACCATGGCACTGTGACTGTAGTTGCATCAAGGGAAAGTAGCCATTTAAGATGTAGTTAGCTTGCTTGTTTTAAGCTGGAAGTTTTGTCTGTTCCATCGTGGGGCTTTGCAAAACTGACCTGGGAAACTGGGGCAAGTCTCGGACCACTTCTGGGGCTCCAGGACCTCTGACCTGAGGACTTCTCTGTGTTGCCTCTGTAGCGGTCATGTTGGTGCTGCAGAAAATACGGCAACGCCAGGATGCTTGTTCTGCAGGTGTTCTTGGCTTAATGCGTAAGGGAATGAAAGCTTTATTTAAAGAACTGAAGGAAGCAAGTGCAGATCTTAATTCTATAATAATCTTAGAGAGTCATTCTGTTGTAGTTTTTAAAGGTGGTTCAACTTTCTGCAACATGCATGGAGTTTTGTTTATACAGTTTCACTAATTACAAGGAATTGTTTTGTCCCAATTCACTTCCCATAAATGTTGAAATCTCTCATTTATCTTTGAACGCCTTTGGCTAAGTTGTCTGTCTGTGAAGAGCACCAGGTTTTGCTTCTAACAGGGGAAAAAGGTCCCCTGTTCCCTTGTCTGTGTCACTGTTTTAAAAAAAATGGAAAAAAAAGAGACTAGGAATTGAACTGTGGCCTGTGTCAATGCCTTATTCTCCTGAATGCCAGGCTTCTCCATTAAAGAGAGTTTTTTTTTCTTTTAACATGGTTTGTTAGCTTTCTAAAATGAGAGCTAAGGATGTGACTCAACCTTGCAGAAGGAAGGAAATATGAAATGTAGGCTGTTCTCATGCTCTGAACTTGCAGCAAACTATTGCAGGGCTCAGTATTGTTGCTAAATAAGTGTGGTACTGCTGTGCTGTATGTATGGAAAATGAGGAAAGCAGAGCTATGTGGGAATGTTCTTGACTTGGAGTAAGCCATGGCTGCTAATGACACTTGCAAATGAATAGTACAGGACAACCCCTTCCTCCAATTTAAACCAAATGAAAGGAGTTTGAAGCTGCACTCCCTGCTCCCCTTAGGATATGGGGGAGAAACACTATGAATCTTGGTATCAGATGCAATTTGAAGTGGTGACCTCAAGCTTGCTCATGGGTGAGCTGTGACCGGGGGACAGTAACACTGTCCCCCTCCGCAGCCCATTTTTTGGAACGCTCTGTGGGCTTCCTCCCTCCTTCAGCTGGAACATGGGCAGCATCAGAACTTCTGCAAGTCCCACACTCGCTCCTTGGGAAGGGAGTAAAGAGGTGCTTACGTATGGTGTGCGTTAGGTGCATGCAAATGCCAGTGGATTGATCCTAAAACATGACAAGCCTTATGCATAGCCCAATAGCTAGCTGAGCTGAAGCCACCTGTCACTAGCAGGTCACTAAACCCGTCAATAATGCTACTATTTTTTAAGTATAGGTGGTCATCACTGAGCTGAGGAGAGGCTTGCATGGCCATGCGAGTGGGTCTCCTGGCATTTGTTGCAGCTGCAGAGTGTGGAATTTTCCAAGGTTTTGGGATAGGAACGGAAAGTCCAGATATGTTTGAGACATCAAATCAGTGGCTAATTCCAGACTCTGCCCTTGGTGCTCTTTCCTGATCTGTGGTGCTGTTTGGCCAATATTCTCTTTGAGGATAAGGCTAAGTGAGGAAGGGAGAGACCTTTAGGAAAGCAGAGCTGGGAAGGGACCAGGTGACAGAAGAGTGACTTTGTTGAAGGTAACGGCCAGGTGTTGGTTTGATGTCAGATTAAAGATGTGTTCAGATGTTGCTTTCAAAGGGCGCAGTCTGCTTGAACACTAAACTTTACAAAGGGAATAAAGAAAAATCGTGCACGAAGCTGCTTGACAGTAGCTTAAAAGGGAAGTCAAAGAGTAAAAAAGATTCCTATTGCCTTTTTCTACTTTTCTCTGTAGAGAATGAGTGTGCATAGAGTTCAGAAAATAGATGAGCAGTCTCTTGGCTAGTAAATAAATATACCTGCTTTCTTTAAAATCTCATCATAGACCTAAGAGAGCTGCAAGATGAATTAAAACCGTGGAACAAAGACAGGATACTCGGCAGAGCATCTTGTGCTTTGATTTGAAGGAAGCTGCAAGGTGATGTGACAAAGATATATGAAATAAATGACATGAGTAACTTTTCTTCATGGTGCTTGAAGCAGGCATCCCTTTTTCAGGCAAAAGCTTAATTTACATGAAAGAAGACTTTTTTTTTTTTCCACACATAACTAATTAAACTATTGCTCTGATGGTTATAAAAACTAAAAAAGAATGTGTGTATATATAGTGAAAAGTGCTGTAAAAATGTGCAAGTGTCATGAAAAGCCATGCAAGGGCTATTAAATGTGCAGGTACAGCTTCTAGTTCAAAAAGTCTCTGCACTCCCATGCTGGTGAGGCTGTTTCCTTAAGTAGCTGCCATTGGGATAGGTGGACATATGGTATGAATCATTTTGACTGTTACTTCCTTGCCAAAAAGACCAGAAATAATAAATGTGATGAGTGCAATAGGTATTGGCCAAAATTCAGTGTCAGTAAGAATCCTGTCGCTGGAGCAGAATATGCTATTAAGGAGAAAGTTTCAGAGCTTTTGTTTGTCTTCATTTTTTTTAGGAAGTATAAAGGGGACAAAAAAAAAATGATGGAGCCTTCTGTTTTAGATAAGTAAATAAATAAAGGGTATTCACCTTTTACACATGCACATTGCTTTTATTACCACTGGAACATGAGTTTATTTGTTCTTTCTCCCAGTGTACTTAAAGGTAGTGGTAGTGCCAGATCTTGGTACTGGTTGTGATATTCCTTCAAGACCTGAAAAACAAGGAGTAGGGAGCTAGTCTTACTGTCCCATTAAAGGGCACAACATATGAAGTCCTGCACCTTGACAGCTACTTCTGAGGTAGTCCTAAATCAGGATGCAGTGTCCTTCCTGTGGCAGCCTTCTTGTTAGGAAGGATGCTGAAAGAACACCCCTTTGTTGTTGTTGTGTGTGGAAGATGACTTTGCAGGTGCTGACATAGGACTCCTCTGAATTTTATCTTTTCTTCAGATCACTGGAATCAGTTGATGAGTCTCATGCTCTGCAACCCCAGATTTCAGTTCCTGCATCTCCCTGGTCAGCAGGAGAAGCTCAGGGTAACGTGTAGACCTGGGATGGAACAGAAGCGAGTTCTCCTTCCCTTTGCTCATGTGAGGTTAGTAGTGCTGAAAGGCAAGGGGAGAGAGGGCAGGGAGATCCTACCTGCCCATTAGCAGCTGCAATAGCTTTCAAATGGGGAGCTGGACTTAAAATTACTCAGTGTTAGAGAGTCTTATTTAGCAATAAACTCTGAAATCCTGCTTAGTTTACAGATAACATTTTGCTTATTGTGCAGAGAGTTTATTTGGATGCTACTGTTTGTTTTTGTGTTTTTCTTCCCTTTTGTCTAAATAACTATAGAACTTGAATGTTGATAATGTCTGCATGAGAAGACTTTAAGCTATTACTTTTCTGCTAATAGGAGTGGATCAGTTTAGTTTTAGTCATTCCTTCTATTAAAATATTATGCAAACTGATTTTGTTAGCAATTCTGGTGGCTTCACCTTTTTCAGAACTTAATAGCACTATGTCTGTTAGCCTGTTTCTTTGTAGTGAATGTGGATTGGCAAAACTTGGGTTTGGATGTTTCTCCGATCTGGTGATTTGAGTTGGCATTGTGTTATTCATATGGCACATTTCCATCTTGTTTTGTTAGGCAGGAGTAGTTTTCAGAATTGAAAACCCAACTTTCAGAAGTGGGCAGGTTGAATTAGTCGGTACTGCATTTCTAGCATCCTTTAGCCCCGGTAAGGTAGAAGCAAGTTGCATAAGCACATATAGCTGAACCTGCTCTAACAACTACATTGGGAGTGATCCGATTTTTTTCTTTCTGTGAATGGTTTACCCTAATCTAAAAGTCATCAAAATATAATCAAATAATAGTTGTTCTTTCAAATTCAGACCGTTTCAGAATAACGCTGCTCTTCGCATCTCTTCTGAAATCTGTTCCAACCAGACTCCTGACTCGCTCCTGAACTGTTATCATTAGTTAAGACCTTATTTTAATAACCTGTTGTCTCAAAGCAAACTTGAAAGGAATACTGGACTCCTTGGATAGTTTGGACAAAATGTGTTTTGTTTAAAGATGGATTGGGCAGCTTATCTTTGTAGTGGCTTCATATTGTCAAGAAAAACAAACCAAAAGTCTAAACTATCTTTTAGCATAACACAGGCATGTACTGTATATGCAACTTAAAACAATGGTTTGGCAGAGGAAATATTTGTTGGTGACTTAAGTTGTTTTTTTAAAAAAACTCATATCTGAGCATCAACTTGTTGTGCAGGTCTATAAAGGTTATAAGGAATTAATGCAGTTTCAACTGTACAGCAAATTATTTTGTTAACTACCGTTCCAATAAGATGTATAAATAATGTCTGAAGGAAATTTTTTTTACATATTCCAGCATTTTTTTGCTCTCATGTCAGTTGTACAGTGATAAACCCCTTTAATAGTTAAGCATCATTTCATTAGATCTGACTTCAGATGGCTATACTTAAAATCATCTCACAAGAATGGGCAATATTTTCCCTGCCATGTAACATGTGTAACTGAATCTTATCTTATGTAGAAGGGCTTGACTGTTTTATGCAAGATAGGGTGGAAATAGAAGAAGAAAAAAAGTGAGAATAAATCTCTAATCTCAAAACTTAGAATATGAGATACAGCTTCAGTTGCATAAATGTGGCATTTAACATGGTAGAGCTCAACTTCTGGGCATCCTGTTTGCTTATCACTCTCAGTGCTATTACATTCTTTATAGGGGAAAGCAAATAAGGATCAAGTCTCTGGGGGTTTGAGGGGAATCAAGAGGGATTGGGTGTTGAATAAGTAGAATTTAAATCTCAGAGTATGTCAGAGTGATGTGTCGATTGGCAAATATACATTTCCAGTTGATGGCTGTATGTTTTGGGATTTTAAGCTACTTTTAAGTGTGACTTTCTCGAAATGTCAAAACCTTTAGAATAAAAAGTGTGATGAAAGTTGGCAGCAAGCAAGGAGATTGACATGTAAATTTGCTTAAATTCTCCCTGTATTTTTGATGGTTTTTTTGTAATGGTTAGATGGAAGAATGCTATGTAGTTGGAGAAATGCCACATATGTGTACACATTATCTCCATAGATAAATACATACAAATGCATACATATAAACACACACACAAAATCTGCAGGTGTACGTGGCAGACAGGACTCCTCAAGCAAAGTGTCATAAAGCGGAGCCTGATGGAAGCCTGACATCAGTGAAAAGAGATAAGATACTAAAATGGAGCTAGTTAACCATTCTGTTCACAGCTTGGCTTTCACAGTGTTCCTGGTACAACAAGCACCTCCCTCTCCACATTTCTATAACGTAATTGTTTTAATTTCCTGCTGTTTTTCCAGCTAATCTTTTGTATTTGATAGCAACAAGGTACCATCTTTCCCTCCCCTCTTGAGAGATCTGGGGACAGGTGATTAAGTGGTTAATATTCCCTTGCAGCACTTTCTCTGTCTAATTGCTCCTTCTAAGCTTAAATAAATCCATAACAATTTCTCTCAGCTTTATATTAATCTCCATTTTGTGTCTTGTGTAGAGCAGGCAGTAATTTTTGCTTCTTAATCCAACTTTGCTGAACTATTGACACTGACCCAAGTTACTTATGGGGAACTTTACGGTCAGGGAGCTGTGTCCTGTCTTTTCATTACTGTCTTAGGAAAATCCAGCATCCTGCTTTCTTCTAGGCAGTTTTTAAGGAAAGGTGGTCACTTAAGCCACCTCATCTTTCTGAAGGGGCAGGAGGGCAAGGCCATGCAAAATTTCAGGTCCAGAAATGGCATAGCAACCTTCAAGCTAGGAACCATGTACTGTTTTGCAAGTTCCTTTTAACAGATACCCTCCCTTCAATTTTTTTCATCTCTAGTCTGCTGTGAAAAGGAACTAATTACCAAATTTTTTCTACCAATGAAGAATACTTTTGTGCACTCTTCTGAATATAGCTGTATAAAGACAGTGTGAATTAGAAAATGTTCTAAAACCAGAAGTAGATTCTTCTAGACTGGAGAAGCAGATACAGGGTCTTGCTCAACTTCCCCTTTTAGTCCAGTAACAGCAGTAGGCTGAAAGCCTGCCTGCATTTAGCCTTAATACAGCACAACTGAATATCTTAATGTTTTGAATAGTTCTGAGTTTGGTGAGTTGCAAGAAAAAGGCCTGAAGCTTCAGTTACTTCTGACCCAGCATTTCAGGTAAGCTCTAAGCGGGCCTCATATTTTGTTTGAATAACTTGCCAGAGAGACCTTGAACAAGGCCTTGATATCAAGTCAAACCTCCATATATACTGGAATTACTCCCAGAGGTCTATTTTTTTGGCCCATTCACTTTCCTACCAGTTTTGATGTCATCCTTAGGTAAACCAAGGGTTCTGGCTTGGGTTTCTTGGCAGCTTTGTTTGTGCCTATTGATTTCCAAGTGACTGGAGGGAAAATGGCCATGCAGAGTTAATTCAGTTATTTGCTTAAATCCTGTGCATTAGTGTGGATCTGGATCTGCTTCCACTTTGACTTCCGAAATGGGAAAACATTGGGAAAAAATCGGAGGAAAGCCAAAAAAAAAAAAAAAAAAAGGTGGATTTTGGCTTCAGGTAGTGTCTTTTATAGTCTCTGAGTGTCTGCTTTGTGAATAGGGAGCAGGAGTCTTAGAGCTTTTGAAAGCCCAAATCAAGGTATTAAAGGTCAGTCAGATCAGAAGCGCTCATTTTCTTTCAAGCGTTTAGATGGGAATTTTAAAGAATAAAGAGGTCAGAAGTAAGTTTTCACTCTGCGACACAGGGCTCCAGGGTAAGGAAAGGCTGAAAGCCACAAATTTGCATACTGGGATTTATGTTTGTAGTAGTGACATTGAGCTGTGTTGCAACACTTGTTGTGAAAAGTCTTCCTGGTTTTAATATTTGTGATAACAGTGCTTGCACACCGGCGAAGGCCAGAGAGGGTGACTAAATGTGCAGCTTGATGGTGCATGACTGATTCTGCCAAAGCAAATTTCATGAGCATTGGTAACAGCAATTCCATTTACCTGAAAGGACTGCTAAGCCTTATGCATTCAAAACATATTATTTTAAAAACCTGTGGCAAGTCTGAGCCCTGATGAAATGCAGTGATAAAGTCGGGTGGAGACGCCCACCTACTACGTTGTTCCTGCAGGTCACATCTCTGCCCAGCAGTGAGTGAAAATTAGTGATGTCTCTCTTGGAACAGATTGAGTTGTTCAGGACTGTCACCTCTTCCATTAGAGATCTCTAAAATAGGATGTGAGATGTGTATCTTCATTGGATCCAGTTATGTGCCCCACTAAGTGAACTTGGACACATTTAGCGTTGAAAGCATGAGACAGTCACTCAGTGTAAACCAGGAATTCCCCAGATCCGACTGTTCTGTGGCTGCAGCTCTGCTGGAGTCCAAGATCTCCTCAGTCTCATGTCACTACAGTGTTCCCTTCTTTTTGCATTATGTCTTTTGAACTTCAAACTCATTCTGTGTAAATGTGACTTAACTCTACTTCACATGGGCATTTCCTCGTGGTTGGACTGGGTGTTTTGTGGCATTTTTTTGTTACCATAGGGTGTGATACTGTCTAGGCAAAAATAAATGCATTAAAGTGCCACTTTTGAAGCCCTTTCTGTTGGGAATGGTGTATTTTAGTTGTGAGTTTCAGAACTGGCAATGAAAGTGCAGCTACCAAAGGCCCCTGCGAGGTATCAGGAATGTGATAGGGAGCCCAGGGTTTCAGAGCTGCTTCTTTTCCAAACTAGCCTGGGTTCCCTCCCTAGTTTCTTGACTACTCCAAATCTGAGACTTTCACATTTTCATGAATGCTTTTGGATCCAGGAAGCTGTCCTAATACTAGCTCATAAAGTTGTTGGTTTTTTGTTTTGCCTTTATCAAGTGCATTCTGCATCTTCACTGTGTCTCTGCAATAATCCAACAACAGCCAGCAATGTTGTAATTGGAAAATAGTGCTAATAGTTAATGCTTGCCCAAGGTTGACCTGGATTAAAGTTCTTTTCTCTCCGTGCATGCTGTACTGTGTTGGGCACGTGCATCTCTTTCCTCTTTTATTATGTTTATAATCTCTGAGAAAGGATGGCTTGATCAGCAGTTTGGGACACCTGCAGGCTGGTTTGTTAATTAAAAACAGTCCTAATAATGGATCTTCCAGATACAATATTAATGTGCATGTTGAAAAGGAGTTACTGTCTGCTACATCCAGGATGTTACATCCCATCTCAAATGATTATTTGTGCTTTCTAGACAGGATGAAGTTAAGATGCTTAAATTTTCAGTAAGAAAACAACTGTTTCCAGTAATTCTGATGTCAAGACTTCAAACTTCAGCATCTTTGCTGGGTGGGAATGTAGCATCTGTGTGTTAGGTCTGCTCTAATTCAGTAACTTTGTTTTTAATGTGCAGCAGTGCAGAGATTTGAGGCATCCTGCCTGTATGCTTTATGTTTTCTCAGTGACTGCCTTGAAGGTGATAAACTATAGAGAGGTTGTTAATCCCCTTCAAGCTTCACCTGATTCCATCCTTATCAACTCCTGCTACACCAGAATTCAAAGTCTGCAGGCTTGGCTGAAGTCCTGTTATACTAAACCTACATTTAGCCTCATTACAGATGAGGAACTGAGATACAGCACTGTTAATTACCTCAAAGCGTGTTGGAAGTCTGGAGTAAAAGCTGGGCTCAAATGCGTGTTTCCTTATTTTCTAAAACATTATATGGAATTTCAGGAACTAAATATCAACTAATAAAGAAATTTGCATAATAGGAGCAAGATGAATAAATCTATGTAAAACTCCTTTAGAGTCCCTGTGAGTACACATTGACTGAAAGAACAGACAGTAAAAAAAACTTTTATTCTCTTAGATCATATAAATCTTTGTTGTTTTTTAGTACCACTGTTGCTTTTATATTTCATAAATATATTTATATAATTTTTTTAAGCAGGCAATTGAATTTCCAGAAAAACATAGGCAAAAGGGGCCCAGAAAGTTAACATCTGTTTCTAAATTTGGGCAATAAAACACTCAGTAATTTAAGTGTAATGCCTGTTTTGTTAGGGAATCTTTTTGAAAAGGGATTCACTTCTATTGAAAGACGAAAGTAGACCTACAGAAAGCCACACTGTTGGCAGAAGAATGCTTACTTTGCCTTTAAAACCTTGGCTTTCCCATTTCAGTGTTTTCTGCAATGTTCATGACAGCACCATTAAGCTAAAGTGATCTTTTACTTTTGCCATAGTGACAAACACAACCTGCATTAACACAATTTATAGTCTGCAAGTCCCCTTGCTTCTGTTTTGCCTCGTGTCCTGTTCCAGTGCTCAGGGATTGCTGGCAGAAGTTGCTTGCTACTTTGGAAAGCTCCTGCTATAGGAAATTCTCCTAAAAAACACCAATAAATCATCCACCACTTTGGCAAAGTCTTTGCCACATGAGATGGCTGCGATAAATTATATAAGCTCATGAGTGGCAATGCAAATAACTCCATAGTAGGTAATGTTTGTTCTAGCCCGTGCTAGGCATGACAAGCCTTGGACTAAATCATGTCCTAACAAACTTTTGTCTATCCCGAGACTCTCTACAAAACAAGGGATACAGAAGATCTCCAGTGCTGCACTGGATGAAGCTGAGGCCAGGGAGGATTTGACCGGTCCTGTTATGGTGGCATAGGGTAGATGCAGCTCCTCCTTAGGAGGCATGCGCGTATGGTGCCCATGCAATACACTTCCATCTCTGGCCAAGCTGGAGCTCCTTCCAGGGCTCTTGCACAATTCACGCAGCACTGGCCCATATGCCACATTTCTGAAGAGCTCACTAGTCCCTGCCTCTCATTGTATTGCATGTTAATCTCTTGTGTGGCCTTTGCCAGCGTCCTGGCCTCGTGATGTGGTCAGGGGCCCTGTAAGGTTCTGCTGAAGGAGCAGCCTGGAGCCAGCTACACCTGTAGAGCAGCTCCCTGTCACAGGGCTGGAAAGCAGCCGAGTTCCCTGCTGCAGATACAGAGATTGCGGAAACCTTAATCTCGAGTCTAACTGCACTTCATTAGTATTTTCTCTACCTGTTGTTCTGCTACTCTTGAAATCTGTACTCCTAGAGCTGTCTCAGTGGCAGCAGGTTTGTGCAACCTAGCGACATTCCTGTTGCATGTGCTCCATGCACTCAAACCTGAGCGTAAGCAGAGGAAGGAAAGTTCTTAAAAATGCCCATGCAGTTCTGGCAACTCTGCTTTTGTCTGAGTTTGTGTTGGGCATGGCTCTAGAACAGGAATTTTCTGTTTTAATGTGAATTCTCTGTAATGCAGTGCCTTTGATTTATGTGCGTGCTTCAGTTTTGTATGCTTCCCTTCAGGAAAAACTGCGCTGCAGAACCTGTTCATCTTGAGATAAGGATTTTTAGCCTGTGGCTGTGGAAAGCTTTGAAATGTGGGCAGTGTGTCAATAAAAATAGTTGCTTTTTTTTTTTCCTACTTGTCTGCTCTTTGAGAAAAATGTTTGAATTGAAAATGGTGAACTGGGTCTTGGTGCTTTCTCTAGAACATGCATGTGGCCCTTTGAATGGTGGTGTTTGTGCTCTCACTTCAGCAGAAAATCCCAGGAAAGACTTGTCCTTAAACGCTTCCTCTATTGCCCTGAGTAAAGGGTGTCCTAGAAAAAAATTTGTTCAATGCCTCTATTGATTTAGCTGCTAATTGCTTTAGCTTTTACTATGTTAAATGTGGCAAAAATGGATGTAAGCCTCTGGAGATGAGGGCATCTCCAGACACCCTTTCAGCAACAGTCTTAGACGCTGTATCGAGAGAGAACTGAATATTGGGAGGATGTGGGAGTGGAAGAAGGGCTTAAAGTTCACAGATTTCCTGTGCAGAAGTAGGAGGCCGATAGTGTTTTAGCAGCATTTCTCTAGTGAGAAACGGATGTAAAAATACGGGGTTGCAGATGAGCTTTTAAGGGTAGGACGTCCTGTTCAAGGTCTCAAATGTGGGCACTGCAGTACCTTCAAAAACAACCCCAAAAAAGGTAAGTATTGGATTCTGAAACAGTGATTGAGAGCGTTTAAGCTAGGAGCTTAAGTTATTTACATATCTGATAAAGCTATAACATGGATAAGGACTCAAAGTGCTGCCTGCCCCTCCATGAACAAGCCTAAAGCTAGCTCATGCGAAACTTGTGGGGGAAAAGGCTATATGGAGCAAATATCCCCATTCAGGACCTTACAGTGCAGTGAAACTTGGTGAGGAAGGTGACGGGGAAGTCCTGAGTTTCAGTCTTCTCCCAGGGAAAAGGGGAGAATTTTGTCCAGTGTAAAAATTAAAACCTGTCCCTGCAGCAGAGCTGTGCAACCTCCAGTCTCTCACGGAGGTGAGAAGCCTCACCTCTAAAGATTGGTTTGTTACCCCTAAAACTTGTTTCTTTGCTAGCAGTCTTACTGCTCTGCTACCTCACATTACAATTACACTTTTCTGTCATGCTCTCTACTGAGAATGAACAGAATCAGAACTGATCCTGTGTTCTTTCCATGAATTCTTTCCCATTTTATACATGGCGTTTCCCTTGGCCAGATGTAGTATGTCCAAGGAGCGACATACGTATTAATTGAGGCCAGGGCCTCAGAGGATGTGCTGCCTGTGCTTAAGTGTTGTCAGAATGAAGAATTCTTCCAAACTCTGTCCTCCCATGTGGCTAAAACTCTGTAAATCAAAGCAGAAAGCCAATAACTTGCTCTTGACAGCAGATTGCCAAGTTCACAAGCACTTTGGTGAGGAGGGTCATGCTCTCTCATTTCCTTATTTCAAATCAGCTTTCACAGCTAAGCAGGATCTTGTAGCATTGCACTTAGCTCTGTGACCTGCCCCCGTGCCCTTTCCTTGGTGGCCCAGGCCTAGTTTGCGACAACCACGTACACAGACCTGTTGTGTGCCCTCATCTCGACACTTTCTAGTCTTCTCCTCCTCCGCTTCAGCGTTCAACCATGTTGTTTTTTTCCTTAGTATTTTTATTTCTTGCCTGTTGGGTCTGTATAGTGCAAGTTAAAACCATTATTAAGAGGAGGTTGACCATCCTTCCTTTAACAGGAGTAGAAGACAAGCACGTAAGAAGTAATTGCCTGGAGAAAATACTAGTTTCTATTGTAACTGTCATGTCCTGCCTCTCTATTTTGACTGCCTGGAGGTAGCTAGTCTGCCTCCCCAGCATGTTAAAATGGTTCCCATCGGTATAAGTGAACTTCTGAGTTTGTCCTTGAAACCAAAGAGATGCGCTCAGGGTTTGGTTAAATGACATAGGTGTTCAGCAGCTTTGGTTTGGTTTAACCCAAGAGTTGTCTTCTTGCTACTTCTGTGTTAATGCTAAACACGGGCATGGGATTTGCAGCACCGGGCAGCTGGGAGAGGCAGAGTTTTCAAAGATGAGAAATGGTCTTCAGATAGTCAAAAATTCTGAAATGTGGATGGGCACACAGTATTCTGAGTAGGAACAAAACACCTGATAAGGGTGGTCTTCAGTTTCAGATCTTCAGTATTGCTTTAAAGTAGGTTTGAAAACCTGCTTTTTTAAGTGGCTAAACCAAGTCACGCAACTCTGCTGAGTTCAGAAGTCCAGTATTTGAAAGCTGGGATATAACACAGAAAGGGGGACAAGTGTTTAAAATTGGAAGTAATTTCCATGATTTTGAAATAATTAACAGGAAAGAGAAAAAAAAAAAAGTCACTTTCCTGGTAAATGACATTTCCCTTTCAAGTAGTGTGTGGCCATTAAACAAAAAAGCTTTAAACCTGTATCAAATGGGGGAAGAGTGAAGATGAAGTAATGAAGTATCAACATCCTCTGTGTCTGTCCTTGTAACTCTTAAATTTAATGGGATAATCTTCACCTGATGTACAAAATTAACTTCTGATGCCTGAACGTGTTTTGATGTTTTCCAGATAAAACTTATGAAGAATATCATCATATGTTCAAATCAAACAAAATTAGCTTTTCTGTAACTCTGAAACTTTTCTGGTGAATGAAGAAGAGGAGTCATTTGAGAGGGGGGAATCTCTTGTGCTTCTCCTGTGTGCTGTGGTGTGTCAGGTGGAAGTGGAGCTGGGCAATTTTCTGGAGCAAAACCAAAGTCTTCCCATTAATTTGTTCTTTGTAATGTGTTGTAACATAATAATTACTAATTATCAGTGATGCATAGTGGAAGCTTAAACTATTGAGTTTGAGTGTAATTCTTTTGATCTTAAATATTCGGTTTCATTACTCTCCTGAAAATAAGCGGATGATAAGTTATTCCCCTTTCCGCTGCGTAGGAGTAAACTCCTGGGAATATTTTAATAGTTCTCTGGCTGCCAATTCCTCAAATCACAGGAGAGCTCCCGCTTTTAACTTGGAGTTAAAGTTTTGGTGATCAGTTTTTAAAAGGAGGAGAAAAAAATTGCTTTGAGGGATAAACTTCTCTAAGAAATTTTGTTGTCCGTGGAGCAATCCATGTGAATTCCAGTATTTATAGGTTTTGTTACCTTTGTAGGAGCCTGGATCAGCTGTCTTCTGCTTCCGTAAGAAGTTCTGCAAGAATTATTTTGACTGCTCAGTGTGGTGTCTCACGTATGACAACAAAATTATTTATCAGCTGCGATAAGCTGTCTGATGCTGTCTGAAACTTCCTTATCTTTAAGGATCTTTATGAGAATATATATATACACACAGATAGGCTAAGGTGCTGTGCATGGTGTGTGATTTTAAATGTGGGTTATGTCTGTCCTGCAGTGTTTGGTTTTACAGGCCAGTGCTGGCTGGAGTTATTCCTAGATATGCACCAGACAGAACATTTTAATGTTTGGTGAAGTAACTTGCTATGCGAAGATGTGAAAATGCAGATCTCTGGATTTTGAAGATGCAGTGTAATTTGTCAGTAGTTGAAGCAATGAAATGGCATTTCTCCAACTGCCTCAGCCTGTCCAGTAGTACCTTTGGGAGATGGATATTTGGAATGCTTTGGAATACTTGCCAGGAGTAAGGAAGAGAACTAGAGTGCAGGTTTTCAGCTCGGCAGGCAGCACTTCGAGGGGAGTTTGAGGAGATACTTAGAGCTCAGGTCTCCTCTGCATCTCGGTCCTGATGAACTTCTCGTATCTCTCTGCAGAGGTTTCCAGGCAGCTCTTGACACGGGCTCACCACGGAGCCTTCCTTGATGGTGGCTAAGCCTGAAAAGATTTCCAGATAGCTTTCAAACTTATAAACTGCTTACAAACTTGCCACTCCCAGTAATACTGAGCTTTTATACGAAGGAGCAAATCCAAGCAGCACAGGGATAATATGGGTCTGGGGAAGGATGAAGTTCTGGGATGGAGCTTTGTTGTGGATTAGGTCAGTAAAACAAAACTCTGTGAGCTACTTCAGATGGTTATCACGAAGTCTGGACTTGCAGAATTGGCAGTGTGGTCATATGTGAGTTGGTCCAGTGGAAATTTGAGGAAGTTTTCTGTTTAATCACATGGTCAGAGGTGTTGAAACGGGAGGAGAGCAGATGCTCCAAAGCGGTCTGGTCTTGGGTCTTTTCTAGAATCCCTCTTGCACAGAGAGAGCTAGCGCTTTGTACAGTGACACTTGCAGTGCAAAAACCTTAAGATGCCTCCTCTTCTCGCTGCACACCTAGCTTAGGTTGCAGGCTGGTTCTGTGCAGGAAAAGTTGTGGAGAGCCACTTCTGGTGATAGTTCTCACTATAACTAAATTCACAACCTCCCTTTTCAGCAGTACTTTGGCCTTCATGATTATTTTTACATCAGTGCCTCATGTTTTTGTGTTAAATACTTGTTAATCAGGATTAGATAATATAAGGAGTGTGTCTTAGCTGATGAAATACAAGTTAAAATTGAAAGACTTTGGCCTATTCAAGTGGATCTGCAAATGTCCCTAACAGAACAGGCATTTTATCTTTCTAAAACAAGTTTTTGATAAAAGCAGCTTCACTGCATGATGTACTGGGAAGACTGCTGTGATTCTGTAGTACAAAATGGGAATATTGCTCTTTAAAAGAAACGTGAAATCCTAAATACTGACAGGATAGGTCTGATACAAGGAGAAGGAAGAGCTGTAATGGTTTTACTGGAGCAAGTTTAGCTGGGAACACTCAGAAGTATTTAAGATAGTCAAAATGAAAAAGAACTACCAAACCATCATCCAATTACAGTACTGAAAAAAAGGTGAAATTTCTTTTCCATATGAGAACTGCTGCAAACAGTGCTGAGGACGATGTGACTTGAGCTCAGTGGAGAGTTTCCATCGGAAACGCTCTTCTGGTCTGACTGCGCAAGCACAAAACTTGTAAAGCAGAGACTGTGTTTGCGGGAGGGAAATGTAAGTAATTTTAGAGTAAACTCGGAACAGTAAAAGCTGTTGTTGACCGTATTATTTTTACCTGGTGAAAGCTGTAGAAACGAAGCATGTGGTTTATTTTCCCCCCTCTGTAGAAAACATATGTGACATTGTAAGTAAAACAGAGAGGGTAGTTTCTTTTTCCCTGTCGCAACTATTTGTAATTTAGCTCGCTAATGCTGAGATGTAATGCTCTATTTTTTGGTGCTGCAGTTACTTACATCTTTGCTCAGCAGTGCTGAGCTGCAATGCTCTATTTCTGGTGCTTGTGATCATGGAGAGCTAATTGTCACTCTGACTCAGAGGTGTTCCTAAGGATGCCTTTCCATTAGCTTCTACCGTTGCTTCTGTAAAATCCCAGCTATTTCAGCATGTTTTATTTGGATTCTTAACTATGTTTGATGGCGTCACAGTGACAGGGGATTAACTTTGACTTATCCCAGCTAACGTCAGTTCTGAATACCACTTGTTCTTACTGTTGTTCTCCTGTTTGCTCAGGTTCTGAAGACACTCCTGCACCAGCAATCTGAGGAAGAGGAGTTCTCTGTTAAGACTGCAAGAAGATTCTGCCAACTGGTAAAGACTTGTTTAGGTGTCTTTACTCGTAGCATGTTTGTGTTTTCCATTAACTTAGTCTGTTGAAAGCAGCGAGTAGTTTATGCAACAGCTGGTGTGGACTATTTCTTAGCCATTAAAAGCAGTTTAATGTCAGAAACATCACAGTAGTAGTGTTTAATATATAGATAGTTAAGTCAGAATACAAAGTCAGAATATAAAATGATATAAATTCCTCCTCTTCCACCAGAAGAGATGTATTTATATTTTCTCTTCTGCCTAAAATAATGTGTCTGTATTCCTTACTAAACAAAGGCTATTTGAAGTATAGTAGTGCAAACATGGAGTGAACAAGGAGACTTTAAAAATAGAGGTTAGGAATAAGCCTGCTCATTTCAGATGCTTTGTGAGGTGTCATTAATATGCTTTGAGTTATTCTTTTTTTCTGAGTTCTGGATGAGAAAATTTTGACATTAACAAATTTAATTTTATGTGATAATATAACTAAGGATGTGTCTTAAGATCACAGGTGTTAAAAAGTCATCTGTAGATTGTCATTAGATTTAGAAAACTGTGAGGATTTTCAGTGGGTATCTGTGACCTCTTACTAGCAGTTTACCAAGCTGCAAGTGAGCAAACAAACATCTACAAACTGATCATAGCGAAATACAAGAAGAATTTGGGATTTCGGAATACAAACTGGCATAACCAAAACAAGCGTGCACCAACAGGAGGTACTGAATTGACAGCTGTCTTCTCAAATACACTATGTTGTAAATGAAATAGTATCCTTCAATGGAGAGGAAAACCTCCACAGAGTGGTGAATTAAGTATATATTCAGTTTTCCGCTGTGGCTATCCCTTACTAAATACTACCTGTAAAACATAAACTTTTATTTTTGTTACTACTGAGCTACAGAGCTAAGAAAGCTAGTGTCAGGGAAGGTTCTTCCTTTAAATGGGACAAACAGCTGGGTCCAGGGTTAAATGTGGAGAGAAGAGGCATCTTCACCAGTAAGGAAGCATTCACCTTTCATGACCCAAATATTTACAGATGCTTTATTAAGCTTCCTGTGCTAATTTACTTGCCTAAGTTTTATAAGCAGTGTGGAGGATAGCTTTGTAAAGTTGTACAGGATAGCGTTTGCTATAGAGAAAAAATGTTAAAACATTTTGTTCGGTGACTTGGCCAAACTTGTGTTAAGAGCAACAAAGTTTTGAAGGCTTGAAGTGCTCAGTCACGTGTGCCTGTCAGAAATAGCACAGTGAAAAGTGTGTCTGACTTCGTGTAGCCTTTCTAATATAGAGATGACTTGCGTGATACAGCTATTTGGAGGTACTAATTTAAGAATTTTGGTGCCTGACTCTGTAAGATGGTGTCTCCTGATACTAAGATGTGTCTGGGACTCCTTCCCAGATCCAACTCTGTAAGTGCATGGCCCTCAGCTTGCAGAAGGAGGAACCTGTGGCATATGGTGTGTCACAATTTGAGATAAGAGTATTGCATTATCAAAACAAGCTTTGAACCACACGGCAGTTATCCAAGAGACAACTTTAATCCTTTGGATCTTTCTGATTGTGTATGATATGAGCAAACTGTGCGTGTCCGTCACAGTTTGCCCAATATGGAAAACCGAAAAACCAGTTAGAGTAGCAGTTGAGAGGAGTGTGAGGATTGATCCATCTGCTTTCATGCTTCCAGTTCCCCTCATGCCTCCATGTGTGGCTGGTACTGAGCTAGAACTGTGGGGAGATGCTGTGCCTGTTTTGTCCATGCTTTTCCCTTCTGGGTGTGATGTTTCAAACATGAGATATTTTAATGTTTTCCCTATTTTTCATGTAGTAGCTTTTCTTTTGCATTAACAGACTTGTACAGATCTTTTTTTTCTCCCAATATCAGAGTCATTTAGAGGAGATCTTTATTGTTTTCTCCTATTTTTGAGTATGGTTTCAGATAATTATTCATTCTTGTTTTAGAGCTGTTAATCTCATATCTGCATGCACAAAAATTTAAAAATCTTTCTGTTTAACTTTAAAGTAATTCCCTGTAATGATGAGGGGGAGGAGGGTAAGAACAGCTTGTCACGTTGTGGAGTCTCTGCTCCATTGATATTGTACTGCCTGTGGATTAACAGGCTTTGCAGTTTAATAAATATGAAAACACCTTCAGTATTATGTTTGCAAAGTGGAAGCAAATGCATCCCTGTCTTCATCTTGTTAATTGCGAGAACTCTTTGTTGTGGCTTGTGCAGCCCTTCGAAGAGCAGCATTTGTCTGACAGACCTTTAAATGTGCAGCTGCTTGGGCAGGCTCGATTTGTCCCCATACCTGCGTAGCAAATTATCTCATTTAGAGATCGTGTTGAGAAAAGCCAGTGTTAGGGATTTCTGCTGGGCTTTGGCTGCCTCCGAAATTTATATGCAAGTTAGAGAAGCGTGTGGTAGGAGATGCAGTGCAAGGTTCTGTTTGGTTTTGCTCGACCCAAATGTTTCCTCTATACTAGCAAGTAGGTGTTAAATAAAAGCTGCAGCTTCTAAGGTGCTTTCAAAAGCAGGCTACTTATTTTGTGAAATGTTATGTAACCAGTATCGAAAATAGTGAAGGTAAAAATCCTTTCGAAGAACTTGAAAGGCTTCTGTTGTAGAGCCAGCTGGACAGCGACAGTGGGATGAAACCATTAGGGTAAAAGAAAAATCATTCACACTGAGGTCACATACTGTAAATACATGAAGAAAAATGTACATCTTTCTGACAACTGAAACCACTCTTACTTCCCATTTGTGCCACAAGTTAAAACCAATCTCCTTGGTAGTATTATTGTAAATATATGGCTGTAGGTTTGTCCATAAATTCTGTTTGCAGTTCAGCCGAGCTCGTGGGATTGATTTGTCTCTTCTGTGCAATAATGGATCTATTGAAATGTTGTGTTGAGTCTGGGTACTGAATACAGCTCCTCTTTGTATTTCTGTCACTGCCTAGAAAATATTTTGGTAGAATCCTTGATCATTTGGCTCCTGCCTTACTAGCGGGTATTTGTTTTGAATTTTTGAATTAATGCTGGTATCTAAGGCAGGAAACAGAAACAGTAGAAACAGCTGACAAGTTTTTTTTTTTTTTGGCCAAAGCGAACTCCTGTTTCTTGCTGTCTTGGGGCTTATTTAATGTGGTTGCTCATAAGAGCATTGGAATAGATGGTTGAGCTTAAAAAAACACCTGGGCAATCTTGGCTGTTTTAAACTCAAATAGCAGGTGCTCATTGAAGGCAAGTAGAACTGTGTGTGCTCATGTGCCCTAGGGCAGTATCTCTGCTCCCACAGTGGCCTTAAAATTATTTAAGAGCTTAAATGAAAATGGTGGTAGGTCTGAAAGCCATGAGTGATGCTCTAGTCTGCAGTGAAGCAGGATGCTCAGTGCAAAATCTTTCCACAATACCTTCTATTTAAATGCAGCAGTCCAACTGCAACGCTTGAAGGTTTTTATTTTATAAAAGGGATTTTTTTCTGCTTTAGTGGCCGAGTAGTAACTCTGTGTTCTGCCTGAGCCTTTAGCCATGTCGTGCTGTTCATGAAGGAAAGCTGCTGTTTGTTCTTCACCTGTGAATAATGGCTCAGGACAGCATGAACTGTTTAGTTCTGTTTACTCAATGAGCCTTCAAATCACACACATTAATTCAAGGATTGTTTTGACTTTCTAAAAGTCACTTCTAAACAGACCTGCAAAATATGTAAACTTTTTTTGTCGCGAGGAAGACGTTTGACCTAAAAAGCTGCGCTCGGTGAGCAGGTGACTGGGCTTTCACGTTTGGGCTTATGGGGCCTCTTCCATCAGGTTAATGCCAAATGTTGCTTATCTCACTTCCTGGCTTACAGAAGGTCTTTTTAAGTGCTTATTAAAGGAAATTTCCATTTTTTTTTTTTTTTCTTTCTTTCTTTCTTTAAGCCCTGTTTTCAGTAGAGAACAGGACTCCTAGCCCTTATTTTCCCAGGTCTGGTTTTCAGCCCGCTGGGGTAGCTGCTCTGGGGATGCTCTTGTGAGCCTGGAGGCTGTAACTGGAGGAATCAGACCTCTCTCTGGGGTCCATCGTTGTGGAATAAGGACCTCGGCCAAAATTTGTCTTCCCATATTTATGTTTTTAGCCCTGTATTCATACATAACTGATTTCTGTGCGTGTTTCCAAGCCCCTCTAACCTGCTGAGCCGTCTGGGCTGGGAAGCGTGTGGCAGAGCTGACCGAGGCTGGTGTCAGTAGGAGGAGCTCCCCAAGCTTCCTAAACAATCTGTTTTTATTCTCCAGCCTGGACTAAACCAGCCTTGTTGCCTCTGAGCAACAGAGATGCTGTCTGCAGCACTAATGAAGCTGTAGCCTAATTTTCTTAGGTCTAGGTTCATCCTATCATTTTGTTGATTTGAGCATTAACTAAGGCATCTTTTTACCAGTTCATCTCTTTTCTGAAACTTTGGGGAATCAATTCATAGTTAAAATTCACCAAAACCAATAAAAATATGTTTTAGGTGACAAGTTGCTGTATTCTCATTTCAGTTTCTCTTCTGGTGTACATTTCTTTCTGTTAAACCTAATGTAGTGCTGAAGGAAGGTCTCAGTGTTCATTCTGAATGCAGAAATTGTGAGATAAGGACCCCTCTGCATAAGTGTTACTATATAGGGCCATGGGCCTTAGTTGGGTTTGCTCAGAGCTGCTAATAAACTGCTAATAGTGTTACCTGGGAAAGACCTTTTAGCTTTTGGTGTTGCCATTTGCATTGTGCAAGTTGGTGAGTCTCCCTGCAGGCTTTCTGGGCCAGGCTGCTGTTTTGTCTCGGTGATGCTGTTAATGAGTCACCCCGAACTTTCCATCTTAAACTTCGTCACAGTCTTAAGGCGCTGTGATACCCTACGTATGGCTCAGATGAGAAGGACTTGAATCACCCCTTTGGTATCCAGGAACACTTCACAAATGGGTGTTAAAGCAGAGCATCAAAGGAAGCAGCAACTGCCGACAAATAGCAAAGTTAGGTAGTCAGAGGGGAGGCTCCTGTGCAATAAATAGCAAACTGCAGTATCACTCAGCATCACGAGGATGTTCAACATTTATTCCTGCACTAGGAATATTGGAGTACTTTTTGAGTACGGAAAACCTGGCTGATCTTCAAAATTCTTCAAAATCCTGCTTACGTAATATGTGCAGTGCTAAATCACTTCAGGATATAGATTTGTGACAGTTCGAAAGGAGTACAGGAGGCAATATGTTCTCTGAATTAGCAAGATCAGTAGTTTGAATATTTTACTGTGAGACAGTAATATTTTTGCAGTTTGCAGCAAAACAGGAAGCTGCCTTGCCCAGCCCCACATCAGTTCTGCTTCCCTCTCCCCTCCCCTTCCTCCATCTTTATTTGCCTGAAATTCCTTGTTTTTCTTAGCTAAAATTAAGCTTTGAGAAATCTATAAGGATGACCTGGAAATACTCAAATTAACTTTCTGATTTTGTGAAAAAATGCCTTTGAGTTCAACTTGTGCATTTTTCCTATGTAAAGCTTTGACAGTATGCAAAAAGCAGGATTATGATGGTTCCTCTTGCTATTTCCACTAAGCCTCTGAGCTTTAGCTAGCATCATTTGCTGCCTGAATTTTAACTAATTATCTATGGGATGCTTCAGAAAACAGAACTCTAAGTAGCTTGTACTTTAAGGATCTTAACTGTAACTTTCTATAAATCCTGTAATTTGCCTTATAGTTCGTCACATCCATGTTATGTAAATCATGGCTTTTTTTTTAGAATACTTCCAGCAAATGAAGATTTAGATGTGTTATTTATGATTTTCCTTCAGAAGAACTTGAGGTATTTGCCCATTCCCATTAATTAAAATCCAAATGGAGGGAGAAATAATGAAAATTTTCATGCAGAATATTGGCTTGTGTATCTGTGAACGTCTTTTTGTCATACAAGTTGTTTTCCCTTTTTCCCTCCCATTTTTTTTTTCAAATAAAGAGGGTATAACCCAGTCACCCTGTTGTTAAATCTGCAATGCATTGTCTAAACTTCCTTTAAATGTTTACTTCAAAGCAAACTTGAATGTAGCTCATTGCTATGTTACTTTGAAACTGAATATCCAGAGTAAGTTACAGAGAAACTGCAAAAGTGCTTTGTGGACTTGGTTTGCAGTACAGCTGAAGAGCCACCGTTGCTAAATTTAGCCCGTGGAGCTGCATCCACTAATAGACGTTTGGATGGAGGGTGTGAAGAGTTCACATAAGTTGCGTTTCATTTTAGTCTATGAACAGAAGACCAAAATATAACATCCGTACTCATGGCAAATGTCTGGTGTGAGACCCGAATTCCCGAGGAAGTTTTTATTTGGACTGCCATTTCCAGCATCAAATTATAAAGCCTTTGAAACAGCCTTCAGTGTAGAAATTAGTATGAGAGGCCATAAAACAGCCTTGAGAGAGAGTATAGGGCGGAGAAAGACTTAATATAACACACAAACTTCAAGGATCCCATTTAGCTTTAGAAGGATGGCCAGGAAATGAACAGAGGGGGTAAGATTTGAGCTCTTTTATGTGAACCAAGACTGTACTAGTAACAGATGTACTTACTGCCATTATGTAGACTTAATGAGTGTTTGATAGCCCTGCATATATAGCAGCATCTTCTTTTAGAGTCACTAGGGTTAGTGTGGGAGCTGGTTTCCATCTAGCGCTAAACAGGAGTTCCTCTGCAAATGCCCCAATACTTTCTTTGAAACATGGTCTTGATCTTAGGCTGGATTTACTCTCTGGATTAGCCACCTGCTGTCATTACTCATGTAAAACATAATTTTTATTCCTGTTCACGTTCTCTTTCATACCCGCAAGTTGTGGGTTATGTGTGACTTACGTTTGGTTCTTTGTTGCCTTGTCCTTGTTGTGTGTTTTAATGTGTGCTTCTAATTCCAGGAGGATTTAGGTTTTGGGGTGGCTTCCTGGAGTTTAAATTCCAGCTTGTGCCTGAGGGAAGAGAGCAGGAGTGTCTTGAAATAGCCCTGAGCACTACAGTGTGTGAACCAGGTCCCGTTTTGCTCGGTGATATGAGGATAGGGTGGATAAGAGTTGTGTATTGAGAGCCACAAAGACTCCTCAAGCTGATGGCAGTCACCAAGTTCCAGATTAGTGCAATCTGGAACTTCAGAGAAGCAATTCTGCGTGCTTTGGAAAGTAGCAAATTGGATTGTTTTTTGAGGAGCAGTAAAATCTTTGTGCCTAATACTTAACCTACAGAGACATTCCTGTACTTCATATTTTCTTTTAGCAGTGTTATAAGCTTGCTGGTTGGATGAAGTACTTAGCAGCTCAGCAGAAAGCTTGAGAGCAACACCAATCTGTTACACTGGAAGCAATCAATCTAGAGTCTCATTACAAGTTGCTCTCTGCTCATGTTATCAGTTCCTAACAACCAGAAAAACCTGAATGTTGGCTGCAAAATCATCTTCCTTGTAAGCAGATCTTGTCAGCAGCCCTCAGTCCGAGTCTGTGCTTATGTGGAGGCTTCGCAGGTCAGTCAGGGCTAGGCAGAAGATACCAGTTTCACATTGGAAGTTACTGATTGGTTTGTGCTCTTCCAAAATCTGCTTCCACCTGCTGCTGAGTTGAGCAGGAGCAGCTCCAGCCTAAGATGGATGCATGAAGCACCGGGTTTACTCCGTGGCTAGCCTGATCCAAAGCTTTTCAAGCTGTCTTATCCACAGGGATGGCAAGTTTACTTAGTGCATCTTTTTTATTTGGGTAATGTTTGATTTCTGTCAGCTTCAGGCTTTTCCTCTGGCAACGAGTAGCTGCAGTTGAGATGATTCAGTGCTCTTCACTAATGGCTATAGATGGCTCTTCTGCAACTGCTACCCCAACTCTTAGAATTTCTGCTGTGGAAGATGTTAACTTAGGCTTTGGCCAGTGTCTGTTGCAGGGAAGCTAGGCTGCAAGGCATAGATGCGTAAGAAAAGATTGAGCTGTGTGTGTATGTATACGTATGCATATATTTATACATACAAGCATACTAGCCAGCATTTTTAACCTGTGGAAAAAAGGTAACTTTTCTGCCCAGAACTGCTTCTCTTCATAGTATAAGTTAAATGTTCTTCATAACATAAGTTAAATGCTTGGCTGCCTCAGAATGACAAATGATAGGAAAAATGCTTGATTCCGTAATAGTCGTTTTGAACTACCTGTTAAATTGTATAGTCTATGTGTCTCCTCTTGTGCCTGTAGATCATACAGGAAATTATTATTCTGCAGATCCAGACATAAGGAAGCCAAGGCAAAAGGGAGCTTGGATATAGCGCAGATCCTGGGAGAACCCAAGTAATGTGTGTGGAATAGGAAGCTCTTTATTCACAAACTCTTCTGTGTCTGAATTGAGGTGCATCTCCCAAAAATGAATTATGTGGAGACTCTGTCACACTGTTAACTTGGTGTCTGGCCACTTTTAATGGATGTTCCATGGTTACATCCCACTGACTGCTGGAGACCTCCAATTCCTCAGCCCTTTGGCATGTGCTTTATTTTTTATTGCACAGCCTAGTGCTAACCTCTGAATTTAAAATATCCCTTGATATGAAGTCACACTGTGCAAAAATCAAATAGCTATGAGCTTTGTTGTGTAAAGCAAACTGATAGCATCAGATGTGCTCAGTCTGATCTGTTTTGCATGATGACGTGATAGGTGGGAAAGGTCAGTGGGTTCCTGTACTGACATCTGGTTGCTGTTATTGATGTTGGTCAAGCAGACCTATAATTCGGAGTTTTTTATGCTTGCTTCTCTTTCCTCTAATGACTTTGTGTTAACCCTCTTTGTCTCCTTGTTCTGCAGTTATGAGAGTTCTGCAAGGCTTAATGTTAAATTTAATTCCTTAAAAGTCTCCAGGACAAGCGCCAGCCCCCTTCTGTTTCAAGCATTCACTGCTTGTGTTTATAAATTCAATGGTCTGGCTGGAAAGAAGAGCTAGCAATTCTAGCTTTTTTTTTTTTTTTTTTTTCCTCTTCTTCCTTCTAATATTTCTGTCAGTAAGAAATTTAGGTATCTTTATATAGGAGCAAACTAATAGTGTTACTAAGCACATTTTCCAAAAAAAGAAGTCCCCATCTTTACTGGTACCAATTTCCCACCTACCCCTCAGTACTTTTTGAAAGCTATTTTATATATATGTAGAGAGAGAGTCTGATTGTTATAATGAATTTGAACTTTATTTGTCTCTGAGTAGCTCAGTGAATTAACTTGGACTCTCAGCCAAAATTACCTTAATCAGAGCTCTTAGCTACTCCAAAATCTTTTTTTAGGTAGAAACTTTTATGTTTTTACCTGTTTTGTCATTATTTTATTTTCGTCTTGGGAAATTTAGATTTTATGTTTGCCTGACATTGGTTTTTGTGCCTCCGTTCAAGGCGTGAGCTATGGTCACTACTGGCCTCTAAGCACCCAGCATTTTCCAGTCAGTGTTTCATTTGTTGTTTGTCTCAGTGCATGAATCGGGCAGTTGTAAGGAAGAAGAAAACATATTTTAAATGAGTCTAGTGAGAGTAGATGGGATTTACGGGAACCCAACAACTCCTACAAAGATAGCGCTGTCAGCTCCTCTTGTCCTGAAACCCCTCTTGCTCCTCAAAGGAAGATAAGGAAGCGGAGCCAGTTGGTGAGGGAAGCAGCAGGTGCTGCTTAGATATAAAGAAATCACAGTAGGGACTGTACAGAGGGAGCAGGGAAATAAATGTTGCCTCCCAGCAGTGTCAGGCACTGGCTTTTTGCCTGTGCTCGCCTGTGGCCAAGCCTCCCACCCTGCGCTTGCCTATGGGGCTGCAGGTCTCAGAGCCCCCCTAGCTGATATTGCATGATGGACTTTGCACTGCTACGTTTTGCTGCTGAAGCTTTATTAGATAATACTCTACTCCAGAGCGTAGTACTGGTTTTCCCTATTGAGTAATTGCTGTCTCATGATGCCTCGAGAGCGCTTGCTTGGTGCACGTGTCCTTGGGAGGTCGGCGTCCAGGCCATAGGCTCTCAAGAGCTAGTTTGTGTGGCTGAATTAAGGATATCGTGTTACTGCTATCTGACTCCCTAAAGCTTGTCTCTTGCTGCAAGCGAAAAACTTGGCCATTGATGTTTTATTGCAGCTTTGACCTGCTGGTGTCTAAGTTTATGTGTGTTCTTACAGATAGGATCTAGCATAACAACCTTTTCACTAGAAACAAGTTTTTTTTGCCAAAAAATCAAACCCTGTTCTCTGTTTATGCACGTGCCTAGAGAAGAAGCACAATTCTGGATACTAGTTGTTTGCAGCCTATTTTCCAAAAGTCAGAGTAGATCCAATAATAAAGTAGTTTGATAGCTGTCTAGAACAGAAATGTGTGATTGCTTTTACAAAGTCACATAACATGAAATTAAAGACTTGCTTGGTGCAAAAGAATGTATTTTCATAATCTTGTTTATCTTTTAAAACAGACTGGAGGCCAAGAACAGAGAGCAGCACTGGCTGTAGGTAAGAACTGAAATTTACCCTCCTTAAAATCTCTGCTAATCTCTTAAAAGGCAAGAATCGGATTATACTGAACATTACCAATTTGCTCTTCAAGAATTCCTTTTTTCCCCATTTGCTGCGATATTTTCTGAAATATCTACTCTTTGCAATAAGTAATTGGATCTATAACCGAATCCAGTTCTCTTTAGTTAAAGACGATAAACAACGTGGCACAGCACTGTGTGACAGACAATACAGCAGCCGCTTTGGAGGATTTTCACTGCAGCGATGTGAAGAAATTCTGTTGTTTGAAGTAAAAGGCATTTTCAGTGTGTACAGAGCATACTAATTTGACAGCTTATCCTGAAAGATTGGATTTAAACTTAGAAGATTGGAAACGAGGAGACAATGCTGTTTTATTCTTTTTCAGAATTTATTTAATTATTCTTTTGTCTTTACTGAAGTTACGTAAGAACTTTTGATCTTTTTCTGGATCAAGTGCCTTAAGCTGGGAACCAGTATTTTGGACCAACCTGTAAGGTGAAATGGCACGTGTGCTTATGTGCTTCTGCCTTCTAGTTTTAAAACCCTCTACGTGACATGTGAGCTACTGTACAGCATATTTAGTATGTTAGACTTCATGCTTACTGTGCTGTGCCCTCATGGCTGTGTTTCATCTGTCAGGTTGTGAAGGAAATGGTGCTAAATATGAGGTAGGATTTATTTTTTTCTTCCAAACCTGGTAAGTCATCAAAAAGCCCATTGAATTCCAGGGAGCTGATAAATTATTTGCCATCAGTTTGATTGGCAATAGTAGAAAACATTTCTGAGCTCCACAACTAAAGGTGTCTGAACACCCTGCTGAAGAACTAAGACTATGATTCATTATAAATGTGTAACTGGAATAATTGCTCTATGCATTACAGTATGTGATCAATATATTAAAATATTTGTTGGGCAAAAATCAGTGGTTTTGTTGAGATTTATTTCAGATTTTTGCTGTAATTCTTAGAGCTTGCCAGTTCAGGTGAACAGTGTGTTTACCCAGCACTGTGTCTGTGGGTTTTTAGGAGGAGTCTAAGAGCAAAACAAACACATAATGATATTTTCCTGATCTGTAACAAACTGCAGCAGAAAACAGCTAGTACCAGAGATAGTAGCATTCCCATTTGATGGCTCTTAATTCACTTGTGTGACTGTGGAAGGTACAAAGGTACAGTTTGAACCAGTGCAGGTCTTCGCAGCTTGCTGTACGTTGGGGAAGGATAAGGTGCAAGAGCCGCCCTCATGAGTCAGTCCCTGGCTCTGTCCAGACAAGTCTGCACCGTCCTGCTCCCCTCTAACCGTGTGTGCTTCCTTGTGCTCCTCCTCCCACACCTCCACACACACACTGTGTTCATTTACTAGGAAAGACCAGCAATGGGGAGAGCCTTTACTAGTGTTTTTAGTGCAGAAATATTTTCAGCTCAAGTATTTTTCTTATCCCGATGGTATCAGTGTATGCATTTGATGTTCTTTAGTGATAAGTTGTTCTGTGTGCAGAAGTTGTTCTAGACCTTTGATCATATATATAGTGGTTCTCTGAACTTTCGCATTTCTTCCATATTCTTTTCGAGATGAAGGAACCACAATTTCCATGTGTTAATCAGTGTTTTCAAACTGAATCACTGAATTAAACTGTTAATGAGCAGAATTACCTGCAAACCTGAGCTACAATTAACGTGACTCAAAGGTCTCTATCCAGAATCACCATGGCTAGCTTGGAACCTGTAATCTTCGCTGTGAAGTTGGGATGTTTTTTTCTCTGATTGATCACCTTACAGTTTCCTACATTAAGCTTTATTGTCAAGCCATGTTAGTCTGAGATTAATCTGTAGTTCTGCCTCCCTCTACCCTCGCTATCAGCATCACTGCAGACTTTCTCCTCACGCTGCTCTGGGCTGTCCTAGGTCGTGTATGTTTAACAGCCCTGTGAAACTCCAGCAGTGACTTCACTTGCTCCCTTCCTCTGTTTCTGTCCTTTTAACAGTTTATTTAGGAATGTTCCTTCTCCTCCTGTGGTTGCTCTTAGAAAAACCAGAAGATAAAAACTATGGTTCTCTCCATGCGGAAAGGGATTTTTTCTTTTCCTCCCCCAGTCTAATGCCTCTCCAGTTTTGTTACTGCTTTTGAAAGCAGATGGGGTGGGAAAGAATATCACCTCACTTGTCATCTTCTACTGTGCCATCAGCAACTTGATGTATTTCACTGGAATTCTGCATTCTGCAAATATACCTCATGCAACTGGTATACTGGAAAGGGACAACTCTGTGGGATATCCAACAAACTTTCCTGAAATGCAGAAGTTGGCCCTTCCAGGGATGTGGTTGGGAAGCCAGAGGGCTTCCTCTCCCCGTCGGCCACTCGGAACTGGTGCAGCACTGAAGTGAATTCTCAAGTGTGGTAGCATCAGGGTTATGCACAAGACTTCAGGGGCCGTTGTTCAGCTTTCAGGTTCGTATGGATGAGAATATAGGTATCTGGGGGAAAAAAATCAAAAAACTTTTCCAAATAAAATTAGGTTTGCAGAGGGAAGAAGTTTTTATTTTTGTTTTTCCCATAGTGAAGTTAGGAATTGAAAACACTTTCTTTCTAGAGAGTATTTAGATAAGACTTTAACTTTTTAGATTGTGTTGGAAGATCTAGCAGGAGGAAAGCTTACTACAAGTTTTGTAAAAGTTTTTTGTACATCTACAAAAAAAAAAAAGTTTTTATCTTCTGGTTTATAACTCTTGTAAATCTCCTGGTTTATTAAAAAAAGTTTACAAATTTTTTTTGTAAAGCAATAAAAAAGCAATCTCAAAGGCAACCTGCCTTTTCTTTCCCCCTCAAAACTTATCTGCAACAATCATAAAATAGGGAGAACGTGCTGCAGAAATGTCCTTTAAACACTCCATCATCCTTTAAACACTCCATGATCATGTGCCCCCCCTAACCCTTAACATTAAGTTGAGGAATGAGCAGCATCAGTCCAGACCAGGCTGAAATCACAGCTCTGTCATGCAAAGCACTCGCCTGCCAGGGGAATGTGTAGTACTGTTCTCAGGGATTGCAACTCATGGGGTTTGTTCCCCTGTTAAATGTAGTAAGTTTTGGATCTTTATGTTTCCTTCCTGCCTCTTTTTTTTTTTTTCTTACAATGCAAGAAAATGGAAATGGAAGGCGCTCAGCTTTCACAGATCTGCGAGGTTGTTTCTGTGCTCGTGTCGCAGCTGGTGGAACGCAGTGTTTGGGCTGGAAGGAAGTTTCCTGCCGGCAGCCTCCCCAGCCATGGGATGGTACCACGGGGGTCATCAGAACTTGGTGGCTCCTGGAAGATGCTGTGGTGAAGCAGTGACCTCGGCTGGAGGAGCTGCAGCACTGCAAGGACTCGAGGCTTCCCGCCTTCCTGTAGAAGGCAAAGTGTAAATTGCATTAGGATCAAAGTGTCTCTAACCTAAACAAAGTAGTTTTCTGACGTTTGCAGTGGAATTAATTTCAAAGCATTATGCAGAGTTTGGGTAGAAAGCACAAAAGAGCAACCCTTTCCTCTTAAGAGAGGCAGGATCGACGGGGCTTTAAGATTGCATCTCCGAGAGGAACCGTGGGTCTTTGATGCCTTTTCCTTCATTCTCTCAGGGAAAAGGGAATGAATGAACACTGACCACATTTTACCACTCTGGGTTCAAGGACTGTGAGCCTGTTATTCACCATGTGCCGGGCAGAGCTCTGTGCCTGGTACGTCAGGTTTTCAACCCATCCTTTTCTGCAGTAAGGAGACCTGGTGTGATCACACACACACACACACACACACACACACACACACACACACACACACACACACACAAAAAAAAGTAACTTCAGTTTTCACTAAATCAGTCTGTTGCATGAAATTCAGTTTAGCCAAAACACTGACATCAACAGAGGTGGCATTATGAAGATTTTAAGGCCCACTTTCAGTGAGTAGCCAGAATACTTTCATATACAAAACTATTTTCTGCATGGCAGTATAGTCCTTTTCCACAGTTGAGGTAAGATATTGTTGATTCAAACCCCTGGCATTCGGTGATATATTTTTGCTTGCATTTTTTTTATTCTTCAGGGAAGAGATTATGGTGAATTCCTCCTAATCAGTGGCACGTGGAAGAGTTGCCCACTAGATGTCAGCAGTGGAAAACAGTAGTGCTAGGTCTTTGCCTGTGTAGAGATAGTGAAGCTCTGTAGGAGTAGACATGCAGACTGATGAATCTAATCTAGTAGTGAATGAAAATTATTCATTTATTAAAATGTTTTATGGAAGTGTGAATGTGGCACTTCCTGTGTTCATTTAATCAAGGATATGAGTTAGATTTGAGTGTTAGTATCCAAGTTGATATCTTTTTTTTCTGGTAACATTACTGCTGCTAATCTCACTCCTGAAAATGAGACCGACTTCACTTATTGGCTTTTTTTTTTTTTTTTAAAAAAAAAAAAAATGAGTGATAGCTACTTTTTTTCCCCTCTCTGTTATTTCAGAAAATTATTTCTCATCTGAGCAATGTGTATTGCGACTCTTTTTTTGACTTGGTTTAACTTCATTTCTTTAATTACTTTCTACCCTGTTAATAATGTCAACAATGCAGGTTAGGATATTTTAGAAGGTTTCTTTACTGGTCAGATGAGAAGTACTGTAGGAAAAGAACATGTGATCCAAGGAAAATATTAAGATATTTTGAAAGGACTAATTCCTGCAGTGCCTTTCACAAGCCTATTTCTGTCTCTGCAGCTTTTAGTTTTTAAGGTTGAGTGCAGAAATACTGTCACTGGCTCTGAAACTGAGCTATTTCTTCAGGAAAGAAAAGAGCTCTGAATCCAATTGGCTTCTGTTTTTGATACCGTGTGTTGCTAGGGTCTTTCTTCAATGCAGCGAATGTGGGCAGCCACTTCTTCACTGCCTTTTGCTGCTTGTAGCAAGATACTGTATGCAGAAAATGTTTAGTAAGCCTTGAAACAATTGTCAGGCTGATAAGGCTGCCAAGCTAGAAAAAACATTATCGAGAGATCTTCAGCTTGGTTTCTGTTTGTGCAGGGTTTAGGTTCTTTTCACTTAGAAAATATAATTTTATCAGAGTCTGTCTGGAAGAGAGGTTTGTGCCACACATGCCTGACCAATTGAAAACCAAAAATGCAATTTCCCCTCCATCAAAGAAGTGTTTGCTCTTTAACTGTGTGTGCTTTGCTTGTAGTGTGATGCTGAATTACCTCCAAAGCTTAGGTCAGCTTAGGTGGTAATAGAGCAGTCTTCACATGGGGGATGTTCCTGCCCAGCTGTCCTAAGTTAAAAGTGTCCACAGGGATGCCGTACGTATGACCTTCTAAAAGGCAAGCTGTAACTTTCTGTAAGGAGGCATTTTTTTCAAGATCACAAATGTGTTGCATCTACTTGTATAGCTGTTTTACAATACTCTGAAAGTATGCTATTCTTCCAGGAGACCAAAGCAAAATTCAAGATGTGTCACTTTCAAATGTGTTGCTGGTGTTTCTCTCACCAAGAGTATTTTTTCCAGCTGTTTCCTATTTGCAAATAAAATCAGTTCCCCTTTCAGGTGAGAGACGGGGGAAATGTCTTTGGTGCTCGGTTAAATTTGGTTGCATCATGTATTTCTATTATATGTCCTCTGGGCTTCACTTAGAGAAGAAGAAAAAAAAAAAAAAAGGAAGAAGGAAATGTGTCAGGGATATTTTCAGCATGAAGGGCATGCGTGCAAGACTTGTTTTGAAAATATGCCTCTGCTTTCCGCTTGTCTGATCATGGCACTGCATGCAACATCATACAACCCCATAAGGCTGAAATGGGCCAAATCAGGGTAATCCAATGTGGCATTCCGTATGTCTTATTCTGTGGAAGTAGGTCAAGTTTGAAACTGTGTTCTTGGCTAGCCCTTCCATTTCCCACAACTTGCTCCACGTGACCCACGTGGTGTGCTATAGTGCAGAGTAAGGCATGAAGGATTCTGGGCAGCTTCACAGGGATGGGTAGTGTTTTGTAAAGAGGATAATAATATATATATATTTTTTTCCCCTGCTCTGACTTACGGTAATGGATTCCTGGCCCCAAAACAAGTTCAAAAGTGTACATTTTGCTGAATCCCTTGCACTGTCATTTTACCTTTGGAAATTGTACTATAAAAATCCTGAAATCAGTCAATCTTCCCTGAGGATAAAATATTTCCAATTTTAAGGTGCTTCAAATAATAGTCTCCCTTTCTCAATGAGCATACCAAAAAAAGAGAGCGGACAGAGATGACTGCTCTGAAGTTATGAGAGATCAAGCAGGTAGCAGTCTAAGCTATTCTTATAACCAGGAACGTGAATACTTTTGGCATTTGTGATTGCAGTGTGCCAAATTCTACTGGATAACAATTATAATTTTTGTTGTGGATTTTGTTCCAGTTGCACTTGAACAATTGTGGATCAAAAGATTCTGCCACCCCAAAGAGTCATCTTCAGTGAATGCTCTGAGTCAAGAAGTGGTGTTTCAGCCCTGGGGCAAGGTCAAACTACACGATAGACACTGCAATCGGTAGTAGTAGTTTTGCGTTGTCTTTGCCCTTTACTCAGGCAATTAAATCTTTCTTGAATTGGAGCTGTTTGGAGTGGCGCTGTGCTCGAGGAGGACTCTGTTGCCCCTGGAAGGTGTCCTCAAGTAGACACTGACAGTTCGACATCAGAGCTAGTTGAGTGGAACCAGATCTCGCTTTTTAAAAAAGTAATTCTGCTCATTTCAGCCAAAGGGGGAGAGCTTCGGGGAAGTCAGAAGAGCACTCAGTAGACCAAGACTAACCGCGCATGCGACCATGGTGGTTGATTACCAGGATACATCTGTATAAAACCATCAAAGTCTTCCATGCTGATATTTTTACAGAGCATCAGGTAGCAGAAGAGGGCCCCAGAGAGCTGTAATTAGTCTGCCTGTAGGCTCTTACTTTTTGCTGTATGCAGATTCTCATGGTCTTGGCATGAAGATGCCTGTCCTCTCTTCCTCTCATCCTAAAGCCATGAGCAATCATCCCTTTCATGTATTTTAGGGCCAGCAGAACAAGAATCTATGGTAACCCTGGCTCTGTCAGGAGCGTTGGATTAGAGCCCAGGAGCTGGAGACCATCTCGAGCTAGTTGCTCAAAGCGGGATTCATGCACGTGCTCTGCTGATGCAGCAGTCTCTTCTAACTCTCTCTCCCCTGTCTCCGGCAACTCTTCTTGTGTGACATTAACAGAAATTGCTCTGTTCAGTGAGAGATTTCTTAGCACTAAAGGGTATGGAAACACTGATAGCGGAAACTTCCTCTGGTCCAGCCCCCATAGAGCCTTACAGGTGAAGATTAACTATGCAGTTCTACCTAGGGTACAAAATAGTGATGGTGAGATAGCACAGGGGCATTTCTGCATAGCTGCCTGGGCAGTCCGTGGGCAATGACTGGTACGGATATGCAGGGTATGAACCCAGTACTGCGCACTCCACAGGGTGCTGCACACTAGAGGAGTCCTCATGAACTGCAGGAACTGCCTTGAGAGCTGATGACTATTCTGCGAGACCTCTGCATGGTGTCCGAAACCATCACAGAATCCCAGAATGGTTGAGGCTGGAAGGGACCTCTAGAGATCATCTAGTCCAACCCCTCTGATCAAGCAGGGACACCTAGAGCATGTGGCATCTGCAACTGCAATGGTGTGAGGGTAGGAATCAGAGCTGACATGTATAAACATGCAAATTACAGATTATTATTAATTGTTGCACAGGTGCAAGATGTAAAATTAGATTTAGTAAAGTTCCTTCAGGAAAGGCACATCCCATCAAATGATGACAGATGCTACAGTTTGGGTTTGCAGTCAAATTATGTAATTTTCTTGGTTTGCTGAATGACTCCTAATTGTAAATTCAGAAACTCGGAACATAAAACAGAAAAAAAGCTTTGAGATTCTGAGTAACTATTAGAGTTCATTGTCATAAAGTAGTATTGTGCCTGTCCAGCTTCTGTCAGATTTCCAGATTTCACTGCTAAGTTTTCTTCGCCACCAAGAAAACAGACAGAAGTGATCTCTTCTAAAGGCCTGTGTTGTGGCTAAAGTTGTAATTTTTTTTTTTAATAGCATGCTTAAAACAGAAAGAAAACTGCCACAAAATTTTTAACTAAGAAGGGAACATATACCTGTGTAGTCATCTCTGCATCACACGTCCTTTCGTGGTTGCTCTCAGAATTGAGTTAATTCCTCTTTCAATTTGTCTCCTTTTTGGAAAGAGGAAGTTTGCAGAACTTACCTCTAGGTTAGTGTATCTTATGTTTGGACCTGTTGCATATTTCCTGTTTCACCATAATGTTAAACCTTTTATTGTGCTTTACTGCTTGTGAACCTCACTCCCCAAAAAGAAACCATATATCAATATTTGCAAATTTTGGAGGGCAATGAATACAAATACCTGTTAGAAAGTATTTATATTGCAAAACCGAGTCCCTTCCTCACTCTTTCTAGGAAGCTGTAGGGATTTCATTAAGCAATCTGTTCTGCAGTTACTAACTGCTCTTCTCTAAGCTTCAAAATATTTAAACTACTTGCATGATCCCGTAAATTATTATGAGACTGGGCAAAACAAAGGCAAAACTACACAGACTTTCACCTGAGGGAGTGAAAATATTTGTATGGAGAGGGATGATACATCTGAGGAGTGAATGCGTATCAGTAATTGCACATAAAGTTCTCTTTAGGTGTTTAATGCCCTTTGCTTTTGATTTGCAATTTGCCCATTAACAGTAGATTTGATGATTTGATCCACTGAAGACAGAGCTCTGAGA
>VZSV01000030.1:895610-928234 GCA_013398735.1 Nothocercus julius
ATTAGGCAACTTATCCTTCTGCCTTTTTATTGCCCCGTTGAAAGAGTTTGCTCAAGAATGTCTGTGTATTTGAGCACTTCCAGATTGTGAATGTCTTCCTTGCTGGCAGCACAGGTTTGAAAACTTCACAGGGCTTCAGTTTCTTTGATTAATCATGATTCTTAACATCACGATGCTTCCCTCCAAATATTGTTCTGAAGAGCAGACACTGACAGGCTGGTAGAGTTGCACTAATTTGAAACATGAGAATGAATATTTCAGAGAGACATTGAAATGGGGTAATTCTGCAAGATAGTGTCATGAATTTGTTGTGCAGCAGCACCTGCTGACCTGTTGATGCTTCAGGGTAGTTATTCTTAAAATTTGTTTTCAGGATCTTAAAGTCTCCAAAGCACTGGGAGAGCCTTTGAAAAGGCTGGCTTTTCATGACGTGCTTTTTTCATAGTCCTGCCAAAGACACTGATTTCTGAAACACCGGTAATGTTTGCAATTGTTTTGTGAATTTATCTGAGCTAGGTTAATTGCTATTTATTTTTTCTTCTGCTTTTCTTTTAGCTAAGATGTCACAGCATACATAAGAAGAGTCAAGCTGAAACTTGATTATCTCCTTGTTTTGGAAAAGTTTTAAGTCACTTGTCATTTTACCTGATTTGATGGGGAAAACTGTTCATTGGCCACAAATGACTACTGCTTAAGAGGCTTTCTGAAATCACAATTGCTTTGGATTATGGAGAGATGCTCAAAAGCAGGTTTATAGTAACACCAGGCTCATCTGAGGTGGCTCTGGTCCCAAGCAGTAATATTTTATTGGCTGTGAGCTGCTACAGATACATAAAACAATTACTCAGACTTCATAAATAACCATAATTCTTTAATTGTATTGAGCTGCAGATGAAAAGGGAACAGTAATCCAAAAATTTCTTTTTGTGAACATGATTACTCTTCAGTTTTCAATCACTGCTCTCCCGCTCAGAAGAAGGGGAGAAGAGGTGCCCTTTAACGGGCACATTTGCTGCCTCCCCACCGTAAGGTGATGGATCCGCCGTGTGCAGAAGTGGATGGGACCCCTGTTCCAGCCGAGTCCCAGGCGTGGACTGAAGATAGGAAATGATTATTGGAACTAAATTATCTTGCCATTTTTATTTTTAGGTTTGCTGGCATGGGTAATCTCATTAAGGTGCTAACCAGGGACATAGACCACAATGCAGCACATTTTTTCTTGGATTTTGAAAGTAAGTCTTTTAGCCCTTCACAGCTGGTGCATTTAAAATGGTGACGAGAGGTTTGCTTATACGCGCTGCAGTGAAGGCCACGGGGACTCGGTTGCAAATCTGCAGTTTGAAAAAGGGTTGCATGTGTGGGTGTTCTTTATGATTTTTTTTTTTTTCTCAAGTAGTAGCCCAGCCACCATCATGCTACCATGTAAATATTATTTTCTCGTGCTTAGTCATTTTGGGTCTCTGTGGTCAGTGATGTCTGCTCATCTGCCTGCAAATCAAGTAATCATAAAACGAAGAATTGTGTCAGTATGCCATAGTAGTCTGTGCTGAGCAGTTGTTCACTGTAACGCTGTCCTACGTGAGAGTGAGTACTAAATCATGCCTGATCCTGGTTTCTTTGTCCATGCTTCACCTAACGTGTATTTTGACATCCAAAAGTCCAAAAATAAATTGTGCCTGCCTGGGCTTCACAAATGTTTTAGGCATCTTGTGTAAAAGATCCGTGGCTACCTAGGGTAGCGTTGGAGACGCTGCATCCTGATACAGCTTCCTGTAATGGCTTTCTGGCAGAACGATCAGGGTTTTTAAAAAATCAAAGCTCTTCACCTCTGTTATCCCATCAGGTTCAAAATGCGTAGCGCGGCTCCCATGTCGGTGCTCGCAAAGAGGGCGCTTAGCCCTCCGCGTGGTGCCTCTGCTCAGGACACGCCAGCGCGGAGCTGGCGCCCTTGCTCCGAGGGGCAGCCGGGGAGACGCTCGTGACTTGGCCGCCTCCCTCGGGAGAGCCGCGTGGCGCCTCCCGGATCGCTGGCCGCGCGTCCCCGAGGCGACGGCGGCCGCGGGTGCCACAGCGGGGGCCTGGAGGACCCGTTCCTGCCTCACGGAGCTCCTTGGCTCTCCCCTCTGCACTCAACTGCAATTGGGCTGTTCCTCCTTGTAAAGGGAAATTTTCTTCTCTCTCATTCTTGTCTTGGCAGGTACCTTAACATGGGGAACCTTCTTAAAGTTTTGACATGCACAGACCTTGAGCAGGGGCCAAATTTTTTCCTTGATTTTGAAAGTGAGAAGATGATTTTATATATCTATTACTCTTTGCCTGCAGTAGACTGCATTTGTCATGTACTAAATGTATGTTTTCACTTTGCCATTCTTCTAACAGCTTTGCATGCTTGAGCTACGAATAGTTCAGTGAGTGCTTGCAGAAAACAATCTGTTTTAAAACAATTGCAGCTTCTACAAATGTAAAATCTTTGTTTTGGGCAGAGCTTTGAGATTACATTTAACTTGTGGAGTCTGATATGGTTCTCATTTTAAGCCAAAAACTTCAAAAAGAATTTGAATTACTGAAGACCTATTAAAATTGCAAGGAAACATACATCATTAAGGACTGAACACAGGACCTAATTCTAATTTGTGCACTTCTAGTGTACTCCTGTGGGCTGAACAGTGTTGAAAATACTGACTGGCTCACCAAAACTATTCCTAGCTCTCTAACATCCTGTTAAAGGTATATATGTGCAGCTTATTTGATTTGGCTTTGAAATTTGGCAGTGAACTTCATACCTTCTTAAAGGGGGACTCAGAAAATGCATAGCCCAAATTGCTTTTGAAGAGAAGAAACGCTTGTCTGATCAATGGCAAGCGTTCTGGAAGTTTCACATATTACTCTTTCTGCTTTTGTTTTTGTTGCATGGTATAATAGAGCCAAAGAATGGCAGGTAAGTGTTGATGACTGTTGCTATGCATGTTTTATTACTGTTTTTGGATATGCTATTGCTTTAACCAGCTGAGCATCAACAAGTGTAAAATAAGTAAACTAATGTCCAAGTGGTTTTTGCCCATGAAGTAAGATGCAATGGAATAGTATAACCACAAAAAAAAAAAAAGGTATTTGAATATTGATAATTTGAGATGCATTGTATTTTTCTTTAATTCCAAACTTTTTTTTAGTTGTGTCTGGTGATACAGTGGCAATTGGTTATATTAGTTCTAATGCAAAAGAAAGTGCCTGGAGGATTAGGCTTATGTTTTAATGATTCTTAAGATTGCTAAACCCTTTTCCTGCACAGTTGACTGTCAGTTGTCTTTTTTAAAATATGCTGTTACTGCAATGCAGTGGCATGGTACACCATACAAATTAGTTGTAAAAGGAACATGTTCAAGTCCCTTGTTCAAAAATCAGAAAGCAAAACTGTTTAGAAACAATCAACATCTTGCATACTATATTGTCAGAACAGATTTAACTTAGTGACTTAGGGAGAACTGATGTGGGAGAGTGTTGGAGTTATAGAGCTTAAATTGGTCTGCAAATACTAGACCATTTAATAGGACTAAATTCAATTCAAGATAGCTGGATGCAAGAGGCATACTTCTAAAAATCAATTGCAATAGTTGTTGATTTTATTTTTTTTAATATATTGATTCTTATCTGTCAACTTTGTTTTAAAGTGCATGTTTCGAGCATGAACAAGATTTGGCATGAGAGTAAGCAAGTTGCTGACATGAAGTGTTTATATATGCAGTCAAATGAAGTTACTGATATTATGGCTGACTTGTTAGACTGTTCTTTATTCATTCTGAACTCTGTCCTGCATTTGTTTCTGCTGCTATACTGTGTATCCCTGCTTCTCTCTACTCTGTTTCAGATAGTTTGCCTTGACAGAATCTTGGCTTTGACACAGTCAAGATCTTTCTTCAAGACTTGGCACTTAATCTTGTGATTCTCAATGTTATGTTTTTATGTGGATAAGCAAATTAAAAGCAGATTTGCCAATGCAGTGTTACACTTGGCCCAATAATACACAATTTTAAATATTCTCTTCTCTAAATGCATGTAGATCTTTGGTGTGAGCCTATTAATTATAAGGTTCTCACAGAATACCTTACATAGTCAAAATCTAATCTCCATAGAGCTTTATAGGAATACAGACACTGAATGTAGAAAATGTTTTAAATGAGTTTGTAAGATTTTCAGGTATTTTATCTGGCCTTAGATTCCAGAGATTTTGTGTGAGCTACTGTCAGAATACTTCCAAAAAAAATTTTTTTTTGATAAATGCTGTTTTCCTCACCTTAATGCTGGATACGCTTGTGCTTTTCTCAGTTATTCACTTAGCTAGTTCAAACAAATAGTTGACTTAAATTTTCTGCCAATGTCTCTGCAGTACCACTTAAAACATGACCTAAGGAAAATGCTCAGCTTTACAAGGACGTTATTGTTAAATGACAAATCAGCACATAGAACTTGAGAGGCTTGCAAATTGACACTGGTGTCATTACTGTGATAGTGTAAATGCTTTTCAAATTCTAAAATGCAGAGAACTTTTGGTAGCAAGTGCTCATCACCAGCTAGCAATGTTCTGCAGTGCCTCCAAAGAACGTGGCCCCGTTTCAGAACAACCATGACGATAGTGCTCTCTGTAATAACGAATATAAAGATAGTTAAACCCCTTAATCTGTAACAGTCTGGAATTTTTTGGTCCCAGCCAATTTTAGATGACTTGATGTGTTCTTCCCTGGAAAAAAAAAAAAAAAAAAAGTAATTTAAATAGTGTTTGCTGTGCAGAATAAAACTTCTAATCCCAAATTTCTGTCCCTACTAGTTCTGTACCTGTCCTGACTTTTTTGTCACTAAGCCTGTGTTCGTAGCATGCAGTATGTTCTCATACCTTCATAACACTTAGTTCACCCAACAGCACTTGTGTATTGTTTCAAGCCTACTCTTTTGTCTTCAATACGTTATCGTGTGAGCTTTCCCAACTCCAGATCTATGCTGTATCTAGTGCAGTCACATTCCCAGTCAATTTAAAATCCATTGAAGGGATGAATTAAAACAGTGAAACATTCCTCACTTCTGTGAAGGTACCTCAGCCTTCCCTTAGTATTGCACTGAATACAGGAAAGTTGGCTTGAATGGCTGGGGGTTGGCCACTGTGACCACAATATCAAACCTCTGAACATATGAGCTGTGCTGAGCTTGCTGTTTGTATTTTTGCATGTGTATGTGTTTTATTGTTGGGAAATATTGCCAAGTAAATACAAAACCTTATACAGTTATAATAGGAACTTGCCTTCACATAAGGGGCAGGAGGGGAAATGTTCCTGAAATCGTAGGCATCCTTCATCTCACCCTTTGGATGCCTGGCATTGCTAGTTGCTTTTCCTTGGTTGTCAAAATGAATTCCCTAAGCATAGCTCACTTTGTTCTTCTGGGCCCTACACTTTGAGGGAAATGAGCTCCAGATTTAGTGATTCATCAATGACAGTCCCGTAGCCTAAATGCACAGATAAATACTGATATGGGAATGTACCTCCATCTATTCAGCTTGGAAAGAGGAGTCATTCCCTTTTTCTGCATCTTTGATGGATTTCAAGAATACAGTGCCCTAAACCAGCACAGAGAAGCAAATAACTCATAATGAGACTTGAACACTTTTTGCATTGTCTTATAAACCCTTCCTGAATGGAATGTGAAGTGAACCTAAAAAGAATGCTAAATCATAGAATCATAAAATGCTTAAGGTTAGAAGGGACCTCTAGAGATCATATAGTCCAAGCCCCCTGCACACGCAGGGTCACCTACAGTATGTGGCTCAGGACTGTGTCCAAGTGGGTTTGGAAGATCTCCAGAGAAGGAGACTCCACAACCTCCCTGGGCAGCCTCTTCCAGTGCTCTGTCACCTTCACTGACAAGAAATTTTTCCTTAAGTTCCTGTGGAACTTTTGATGTTTCAGTTTGCTCAGTTTCCTCTAGTCCTATCGGTGGCCACCACTGAGAAGAGGCCAGCACCATCCTCCTCACTGCCTCCCTTGAGGTACTTAGAGACACTGATCAGAAACATTTTTTTTTTAAAAAAAAAAAAAAAAGAAAAAAATGCATTTGCTTTCTTAATTTGTGTTCTCTGAGATAAATTTAAAAAAAAAAAAAAAAAACCTTATGGGCATAGAAGAATTAAAGAGTTACAGATAGGAGAGGAACTTAATTGCGGAAAATCAGATTTACAGCTTTTTTCAATTGAAGATTAGTTGCACCTAAAACAAAATTCATACCGAAGAAATAATCTGAATGCTGACAGAATTTTCAGAGAGATATATTTGGAAGTTTTTATAATAATATCTTTTTCAAGGGGTAAAATATTGCTTAAGATTTCCAGAAGCACTTCAGTCAAGTGAAGTAATTAACTGACTACTTCCTAAGCAAAACAGGCCATCCGAGGTGGAGGGGTTGACTTTCATGGCCAGCCATTCATGACACAGTATCTGAAAGCTGGCTTTCATTTTTAAACTTAAAAGAGTGCAATCATATCTGTTTTGCTCACCTGTGGGTTTTTGAAATCAAGAGTACTAGGAGGAACATTCATGGACCCTTCTACTGTTCCTGACCATGTCTGAAATATGAACCCCACTTAGCAGAGAGGATGAAGGAAAAAGGGCTTGAAAAATTCAAGAGGCAGGGGATGTACTTGGCATGAGACAATCCAAGTGGCAAGTCTTGATTGCATTATTTAACAGCACAATCTGGAATGCTACAGAGCTTCACCTTTTATTCTGTATTCCACTACAGCATTTCATGTTGGTGCATGAATTGCTGCCAGTCAACTGGTGCTTACCTGTCTGCTATCTTCCCTCATTTTTTTGTCTTCATTTCTTACAGCAGTCTTCAGCAGCTTTCAAAATTATAAATGTGACTCTTGTGATGGTCTAAAAAGCATTGGCCACTTTTACTCGATGCCTAATCAATGTGGTGCTCTCACCCCCCCCTTTTTTTTTTTTTTTCTTTTTTTTTCTTTTTTCTTTTTTTTCTTTAGGAGCAACAAGCTTTTCACACTGAAACATGTGAAAACCGTCCTTGAGAACCATCCTTGATGGTTCCCAAAATAACGCAGTTAAACTGTTAAAACTATTGCAAGGTCTATATAAACGTATTTGCTACTAATGCCCACTATCTATGTATTAAACCAAGAAAAAAATATATATTACGCAAAAGAAATTACTGCAAAATCAGGACAAGCAATGCATGTGAAATTTCTATTTTCTCCTAACGCAAACTTTGTTTCATGATGTTTTTCTAGTGTGTAACACTAGGATATTGTCTTTATTTTTCATACATGCCTAACTTCCATCACCTTTATTAGGAGTAATGCACATACAGATCATGAGGGGGAAAAAAAAAAAAGTACTGTATTAAAAAAAAAAAATCAATATTGTTTAAACTGCACAAAATTCTGAGAATAAATTGTCCACAGATGACTTGTTTTTTTTCTTTTTTTTTAAAAAAAAAAAAAAGTCTTTTTGTTAATACTCTGACTTTTGTAACTTATTTTGCCCATGTAAATGGAGGAAGTTTTTTTGAAAGTTTTTTCAATATTGGCCATTATCTTAACTAAATTTCTTTTAGACTGAGGTAAAAGGAACTACCTCATAGCTTTAATTAAGTTTTTATTTCTTTTATATATATATTTTTAATTGATCAGGTAAATCTGGTCTAAGAAACTTGTGTAAGTAGCTATTTTTAAATGTTATAGCTGTTTCTTGGATTAATTTTTTTTCCTCAAAACATACTTTCTTTTTGTGAATGACAGTTAATTAAACAGGTATGTGCAACTTTCTGAAGTGATTTTCAAATATCCTTCTGATAAGTATTTAGCATGTTATAGAAAAACTTGGAGACACTAGATCTTTCTGTTCTAAACTCTAGTTTTGCAATTAGTGCAATAAAGAACATGCTTTGAGAACTAAATATTTAGAATTAGATATAGCTCCATTTCCAACCTTTCAGTTGGAAGGCAAGGGAGAAGTAAAATGAATTTCATGTGGTGATTTTTAGAATAGCGATTTAGTATAAATGAATGCCTCTTGTAAAAGTTAGTATGTCTGTAGTTGAGAGTGTTTTTCAAGTACTCACCTAAGTCTTTTCCTCATCTAAAGGTGGGCATTGTTTATTATGATATTATAGAATTAGAAAAGAAAAATTGTCAGGATTTCCTTTCCCAACTTGATTTTAAATAACTGGGGAAGGATACATTCCAGATTGATATTTGAAATGTTAAATAAAGCTAAAAGATCACAAAAATGCAATGACTTTCCTGGAGATCCTCATGTGTTGTAGTAGCTCTTCAGAGGACAAAGATTCTTAATTATTTCTAGGAAGAATTTTTCCCTTTGGTGATGCCTATGAACTCCATGTTTTTGTTAAAAATGTATGTGTGTGTATATATATATATATATTTAATATGTTCTACTGTTTAGATGCCCAACCTACAGAATCTGAAAAGGAAATTTATAATCAGGTGAATGTAGTATTAAAGGATGCAGAAGGAATACTGGAAGATTTGCAGTCGTATAGAGGAGCTGGCCACGAAATACGAGAGGTGAGCAAGGATGTTACGATTCTGCATAACCCGGGATTGATCATGTGGGATCTTTTCCCAGAACCATGGGGTGGCAACTCCTCTTGCAGGAACATTTGTTTATTCAAATTAATATCTTAAAGGGAGCTCTGCTCTGGAGTATTTCCTTCTAATAGAACAGATGTCACTTGTTTTGAGTAATAGTAATGCACATATGTAATATCAAAAGATGCTCCTCAACAAGAGGAGCAAGAGTTGTCAAGAGTTGTTACCCTTGGGCATTCCTTACATTTCTGCCTAAACCAAAGAATCTCTTCTTGAGCTGGTAGCTGATTTGGGAAGACCATGATGTGACTACAGTCAGATGCTGAGCAGTCTGGCCTTCATTTTCCATGGTAACTTGGGAAGTCAAAAATGTGCGAGTCCTAAAACAAAAGGCGTTTTATTTTCATACTCCTTTAATTGCCTTTTATTTAGTATATATTTAAAAGTAAGTGTTTGAAATGGAAGCAAGGTTTCTGCATAGCACCTCACTCCACTTGTCCTTTACCTTCAGGCAAGGGTGGAACAAATCCTCTCAAAAGCTCCTTCCCTTCAGCAACAGATGCAGCATCAGGGTCTCTGAAAGTGAGGAGGTTACATTTAACTCTGATAAATGCTACTAGATGAGGCTCTGCTCTCTCCAGATCAATTTTAGATACTCATAGCCATTCTGCTTTAATAAGTATTCAGAGTTTTTCCTCAGTCTGTCTCTGAATTAATATGTGAAGTTTAAGAAGCAAAACTGGGTCACGCAAGACCCTCAGGAGGGGAGATGGTTCATTTGTCTCAAGGAAGGAGCATGTTCAGGGAGAGTCCTTAGGGTCTGGCAGGAGCGTCTGTCTCTGCAACAGTCTGCAGCTCCCGCGGAGAAAGAAGAGAGTCCTAAGAGGAGGAGGAGGAGGCAGAGGTGTAGCCAAAGCAGGGAGGAAGGAGTGTGCTGCTGCCACAGCCCAGAGTTGGCTGAAACAGATTCTGAAAGCGAGGACGTGGCTGTACAGGTGCAGCAGGAGAGTCATTAGGAGCATTTTTATTTCTGTTTCTTAGTATATTGAGTGTAGTCTGTTAAGTCTAACTTCTGTCTTAGACCTATGGGGTTTGAATTTAAGGCTTCTTTTTTCTAGAATACTTACTGTAAAGGTCTAGTCACTTACAGGGTCTAGGCGTTTGTACCTCAAAACCCTGGAATAGATCAAGTCTTTCTGGGGCTGCATGTTGGGCCTGAATGTTTCTGATTTTTAGCCCAAATTCGTAATTGAATATATTTGATCTTTCTTCCCAATTTCAGAAGTTGGTGGTAGGTAATGACATTAGAACTAGCCTTTTTTGATCCGTAAACAGTTTTGCTCAGAGATGCCCCAATAAAGTCATTGGTTTAAATTAGATGCGATTATGTAACTTTTGCTATTTTGAGTAGGTTTATTTTTAATAATTTCTTTTTCTCTACGTCAGAGTTGTTTTTCTATTCAAGATACTTGTGTTCAATACAAGCATTCAGAACTTTTGGAACAGGCTTGGATTGGTGCAGGCTGTGTCTGGTAACTGGGAGCATCTCAGTAGGTAGAGCTGCAGATACTAGAGAACCTTGTATCTCTCTCGAGAGGGAATGGCCACTTTTGTTACTTTCTGTTTCTTCAAGCAGTCACTGCAGGTAGATTTTCAATAAAGTCACAGTCATACTAATCTAAGCGTGCTTTTAATTCCTATCCTTATTCTTTTTTAAATTTTTAATTTAAGGCAATACAGCATCCCAGTGATGAGAAGCTGCAAGAGAAGGCGTGGGGTGCAGTTGTTCCACTAGTAGGCAAGCTAAAGAAATTCTATGAATTTTCTCAAAGGCTAGGTAAGTTGAGTGCTGTTTCTTTCTCTTTTCCCTCCCCACCCACCTCTGCGTAATCAGACATGCATCACATCTAGGTCTGCCACTTGTTAGTAGATTAAAAACTCGTATTTTACAGGTTCTTTTCAGGCACTGGATTTAAGATCCTGTATTTACAAGCTTCCTTGCTTGTGAAAGCAGTTTGTAGGAACCTGAGAGATGAGAGAGATTAGGAGTAGACTTGTGGACTTATGGTCTTTCCTGTTGCTCTAGTAGCTGTGCAGAGCACTAACAGCTGCTGATTCTGTTGAAAGCTGGTAGACTTAAGTCACTGAGTATGATTTTTTTTTTTCTCTAATGTGAAAAATCTCTTCTAATACAAAGAGTATTTAAAAATAACAGGCTTATTCTTTGCAAACTCTGGGAATTCCCTGCTCTGTGGAAATACTTGCTCCATGCAGGTTCAATGCTATGTGAAGAGAGCCCTTCACACCTTTTACAACAGCAGCTTGACTCTGTCCAGGCTGATGAATCATACTGCACTTCATTTGATTCTTTACAAATGCTTTGCTATAATGTAACTCTTAGGTAGTGATACTAGCTTAGCTCATGAAGCTGATATATTTACTGTCCCAAAAGTAGCTTTTTCAGGAGTTTTCCTTCCCTAGATGAAGAATTGACGTACTTTCCTCAAGGGTAAGAAGCTAGATTATCAATTTATCTTAAATAAAGTGCTACTTTGCCTCTGTAGGTAGGTATATGTCTCTTAAATTTGTCTCTCATTGTCTTGAAGAGTTTGCAGTCCATTAACACAGGTTACTGAAGTGTATTTTAAACATTACAGGCAAAGATTTGAATAAAGCTTTGCATTTATAGCAGTGTGTAGGTAAATGTAGTAACGGTGGCACAAAGAAGCAATTTATCAAGCCCCTTTTTGCATTATGAATTACCATTTCTTTTGGCAGATAGATATTTTAAATCTAGCATGCAGAGTATCAGTGCATACAAATAGGAGAAGTAGGTGCAATTGTATATTGAAAAAGTCTCCTCTCGTTTAAGAGGCGGGATTGAGAGGTCTTCTGGGAGCCTTGACGAGCACTCCGTATTCACCAACGCAACACCTGGAGCGAGAGCAGGCTCTTGCTAAGCAGTTTGCAGAAATCCTTCACTTTACGCTCAGATTTGATGAGCTTAAGGTAAGAACTCAATATGATTTGTAAGCCCAAAAAGAAAAAAAACAGGACTGTTCACTGAAGTGGTCTGGGCTCTGTGCTGTCCCAGAGTAGCACGTGCATTAGACATGCAGATCTCTACTATTCTAAGCCACCTACTTCACGACCTGGAGCTAGATTCAAATGAAATGCAGATGAAATATCATATTAGCTTTAGGCACTTGATATTTTTCAATTAATATTAATCATGCTTCTTCAGCTGAATTTAGCATAGCTCTTGGGATAAAGCTGCTATGTTACATCCATAGTCCAGCTGATATTCTTGCTAATGTGTAAAGAGCCAAGTTGAAATGATACTGATGTGCTGGTCTAATCCACACAGTCAAACTGGCAAACCCTATTTTTAACTACTAACCTCAAACTCAATTAGAAGACATACTTTTTTCTTCTTGTTCAGAAAATTTATACAGGAAAGCCTTATGTTTTAGGTATCTCACTTCCCATTTTCTCATGGGCCTTTTAATTTCAGAAGATTGAAAGTGTTCACATAATAGAATTTTATGAAAACTCGTCTTTAGATTTTCTTTTGTTTTGCTTTCACATCTATATAGATGACAAATCCTGCTATACAGAATGACTTCAGCTACTATAGAAGAACTTTGAGCCGTATGAGGATTAACAATGTCCCAGTAGGTAACCCTTAGATGAGATAAAATGAAATTTTATACTACTACATATTTTTTTTTGCGCAGAATGACTAATCTTTTTTATTTTTGTTTGCTAGGCAGAGGGAGAAAATGAAGTAAATAATGAGCTGGCAAACAGAATGTCTTTATTTTATGCTGAAGCAACGCCAATGTTGAAAACCTTAAGCGATGCCACAACAAAGTTTGTGTCAGAGGTAAGAATATCAGGACATCATTTTAGGAGGGAAAAAAAAAAAAAAAACGCACAGAATTCTTCTGGCCTAATCTGTCATCCAGAAGTTGAACTGCATTTTTGAGCTTTAAGAAACATGAAGTGTTAGAGTAACCTCAGCTAGCCACCTTGTGGTGTATTGTGTAGTTAACATTCCAACACTGCTTCCCTCCAGGAAGAAATGGGAGGTGGCTACAGTCAAGGTGCTTCTGTTTTGGGGGTAGCTTGGATGATATTTGTGTTTCAGAAAGCTGAAAGGGAGGCAACTTCATTTTCTGTCCTTGAAATAAGGAAGGAAATTGAAATGCAGCTTCCTTTTCTCCTTTTCAGAAGACTTTCAAGATGTTCATTTGTAACTCAATATTGCAGTGCATCTTTAGAATTTCTGCCTTTAAAGGCCAAATTAGATTTTTCTTTAAAACTTCTCCAAAAGTTTCCAAAAGTCTAATATTGATAGTGTGTTTTTCTAACTAAAATCAAATAAGCAAGAAACTTGTACACCAGACTTCAGCAGTGTGAACATGGCTCTTAAGCCACTGCTTCTTATTGTAATATTTTTAAAACTAGTGCCACATTAATAACTTGCCGCAGTTGTGTTGATATTTTTAATTCCTCCCCATTGACTTGTCATCCGATCACTGGTTTGATTTGGATTTTGTAGCCTAATCTTATACCATAATTAACTTGGAAACTGCTTATTTCCTTCTGCAGAATAAAAATTTACCAATAGAGAATACTACAGACTGTTTAAGCACCATGGCTAGTGTGTGCAGGGTCATGCTGGAAACCCCGTGAGTATGAAAAGTGTTTGTCTTATGAATCATCTCTGGTATATTTAAGGGGTAACTTGTGATGCATAAAGTGAAAGAAACATACACTGTGAAACTAGGAAAAGTGGTATTTGCTTTTTTACCAACTTAGTTGTTACCCTTGACTTGGGACTAACTTGTCTTTTTTTTTTTGCTAGCCATGCAAATCATGCAGTCTACTTTTCTGAGCAAATTAATATTTAAAAGTAGGATGGCTATGAAAGCTAGACAGCCTCTTGGCACTTTTTACAAATGGCTTTCTCATATATAATTCAGGAAAATATAGTCTTAGAGCATGATTGCCTAGAGCCTCCTGAAAGAGAGGTTCTGGGCAATGCAGTGAATGGTACCTCCTTGTGAGTTTGGCTGCCACCAAATTATAGTGCCCCTGTCTGGGGAATTATGAAGTGGCTTTGTGCAAGAAGACAGTGTTTTGACTACTGTAAATTTCTGCGGTTCTGGGAGTATAAGCAGAAAGTCAGATTGTTGTTTTTTTTTCTATTTCTTCTGGGATCTAAATACTTTCCCATTAATAAAACTCTTTAAGCATGAGGTATGAGGTCTATTTTAAAGTTTCAGACTGATTGCCACAGTACCTTTGTTTTGGAGTTTCTTTATGTTTATACTCTTACTATGGTCTATCCCATTTCAGAAAGCAGTTGGAGTGGAAAGGATAAGGAAGCACTGAAAGCAAAATTACTATGTCTTGATAAAGAAGTCAAAGTTACAAATAGTATCTGAAATCATGTAACACCTGGTATTTTAGACCTGATGGTTTTTCTTTGTTAACCTCCAGCTAATTCTTCTGAAAGAGTTGTCTCACTGTTGTGGTCAGATTATTAATAGGGAAAATAAAAATCTCAAAACTTTCTTTCTTCCAAGGATTTATGGATTTATGGCAAGATTTATCTCTTTGATCTTCTTTTCTCTTTACAAATGAACCTTCTCATCTTATGTTTGTTAAATGATGCTCTTTTTTTTTTTTTTTTCCTCTTTTCTCAATTCCAGTGAATATAGAAGCAGGTTTACAAATGAGGATACGGTATCATTCTGTCTGAGGGTAATGGTGGGTGTCATCATACTCTATGACCACGTGCATCCGGTGGGCGCTTTTGCCAAAACTTCAAAAATTGATGTAAGTTTACTGTTACTAAATAATCTTTTTAGTTTTTAAATTGCATATAGGCTGCTTTTCTTTTCTCCGGGTGCTAATAAACATGTGTGCTTTGGATTGATACTAAATGGATGATATTTACAGTCAGCATACCATATACATAACGAGTGAGAATTACAAAATAGACCTGTCAGTGCATAAATGATTGTTAGGGTCCGGAAAGTCTGTTTTTATGGAATTCAGCTAGTGTCTTGGAATGGTTGTAAGTATATAGAATAATAGTGTTTGTGTTGAAAAGTCAGAATTAGAATGACTGGAAATGCAAGTGGAATCTAGCTTATTCTTCACTTTCACTAGTTTCATCGTCCTCTAAATAGTTTTCAAATCTTTTAAGTTTCTGCTTTTGGTCATAGTAATCATCTGTGTAATATGTGGGGTTAACAACCGCAGTTTAGTAGTTGTTTAGAACTAACAGTTATTCCATTTTGTTAGTTTGTTATCATTTCCCTGGCTGAATGTAATTGTTCATAATGGATTTATAATTAACAAAGATTTTGGTTATTTTTTTTAAGACTGATACAGCAGTTTGACACCCGTGTTGCTTTGCCTGTAGATATGCAGCATTCTAAGCAGCTTACTGAAAGCTTACTTCCTTTCCAGTATCAAGAAGCTGTCTTTACAGTGCTGCAGTTTTTAAACTTTTTTTTTTTGAGTTTGAGAAGCTGAATATAAAACACTTCTGTAAGCTCATACTTGCATGTAAAAAAAGCTTTGTTTTTTTCTGTTTTTTCTTTTAAAATTCTAGATGAAAGGATGCATCAAAGTTCTTAAAGACCAGCCTCCTAACAGCGTAGAAGGCCTTCTAAATGCTCTCAGGTATTTTTTATTCTTTTACTTGAAATAATAATTGAATTTGTAGAAATTGTCCATGGCCTTTGCTTCAGGTTTAAGGTGCTCAGTCACTGTAACAGGCAAAAGCTCTTCCCCCCCCCGCCAAGGTTCTCTTCCAGTGTGTCTTGAAATGTGGACACACCTGAAGCAGCTACTGAGCTTTAAAACCAGGGTTACAAATACCCTAAGATAACTTTTTGTGAACTTTAACTGCCTGTAGGATGAGTCTGCAGAGGTAGTTGTGACTGAATAGCTGTTCCAGCTGAAGTAAGAACTGATAGCAAAGTATAATATATATTAGAGGTTAACTAGGGTGTGGGTTTCTGTAGCTTTGTGGTTACATCTATTGAGACTGAACTGCTAAACAAGCTGCAGTTGCACAGTCTGCCTTCCTACCATGGAAATGAATGGGTTAGTTTCCATTGGCCATAACTAAAAACTTGTTCTCCTTTTCAAGCTATTTGAGAGTTATTTGAAGCAACAGAGTCTCAGTGAATATCCAAGACGAGAAGATAATATTGATTGGCGATGTTATAAAAATGGATAATTCTCTTATAGAAACAAACATTTCTAATTGAATCATATAGCTCACTCTAATTAGTGACCTACTCCTTATAAAATCAGTATTCAATGTCAGAGAAGTAGCAAAAAGTAGCAAAAAAGTGGTAGGCGGATGAAGTCTTCTTTCTCATCCTTACTTGAAAAAAACATCATACCACCCTGATAATGTTTGATTATAACTGGATATTGTTGTTAATTCACTTTGAAGCACGGAAACTCTGGTGTGCAGTTAGGCTTTCTTTTTCTTACCAGCAGTGAAACTGCTTTGATTTCATTTCCCCCTTTTATGTGTTGTGGTAAGTGAAATAATACACTATTTTATGCCAGGTTTCACGTGGAAACTTTCTTCAGATTGTTAACTAAAGCAAAAAAAAAATATATATATATATATATGTGTGTGTGTGTGTGTGTGAGTGTGTGTATATATATATTTATACACACACATATATATGCTTGAGATGATAATCTGAGAATTTATATGGGTGTTTCCATGGGTGAATCATTTTATTGTTCATCTCTGACCACCCTTCAAGTCAACAATTCTCTAAAATGGTGATCAGTGAAAATCCAAGCTTTCAGAGGAAAAATTGTTTTAACGTTTATTTTCTTACTAACCTATTCTGAACGTAGTTGGATAGAGCTTCATTCTTTCCCTTCATAGTTGACACTGTTCATAAAGAATACAGAAAATTGCAGTTCAGGTTCTTGCTCCCTTGTGCATTATTTTGTAGTTTGTGATATGAATTTTAGTCTGTGTTCTCATGCTGATCCTTCACTAACCCATTTCATTTTTTTTTTTTTTTTTTTTTTTTTTTATCTCAGCAATCCTGGTATTTCATATAATTGATTCTTACTTGGTTATGATACTTAAAACTGTTTAAAATCAAATTGGAATTACCATCAAGAGCTGCAGAAGTGGGAGAGTGATGAGCTGTTTTTGCATGGATGGCACAGAGAGGTTCAAGATGATGTAATGAGAAATTAAGTTCAGATCTGAGTCTTTGGTTATGGATGAGTGTTGGAAGTTGTCATGTTCTCTCGAGGGATACATAATCTGCCTTAAAAGCCAGTGGAAGGTGGTATAGATTTGGAGGGAGATCAGCTGTTTATAATTTGAAATTCATACAGATATTTTAATCATGTTCAGCTTTTTCACATGGGCAAAGTACCAAATGCAATAGCTTTTCTAGGTTTTAAGGAACATTAAGCCTTTTGCTTGTGGAAAGTACAAATAGCAAAAAAAACCTACATAAATATAAATATAATACAAGAAATATATATATTCTTTTAAATGACTATTGTATATTTTTGTAGTGAACAAATAATAAAATATCACTGGAGTTGCAAATCTTAAAGTACTAAATTAACATGATAAATTTAATTACAGGAATAAGTTTTTAATTTACCTTTAGTTTACAGTCTGAAGAGAAAGATCAGTGAAGAAATCACAACACGGAAGCTATACAGTACTTTCTATTCAAAAATAAGATGATTAAGTGATTTGTGATGGAAAATATCTAACACCCCTGGGAATTCTGAAGGCTGCAGAGATAGTTTAGGAGTGTAGCTACTTTTAAATAAACAGGAAACTAGATTGGAAAAGTTGTTGACTTCGTTGTCATTTTCATTGATTTTTGTTATCTTGAAAGGTTTAAGTGAAAGCTTCTGAAACACTGTTCTGTTTGAAGTTGATACTATGAGTTCACTGTGAAATGGGCTATGAGTATTAGAACCAAAAAATAGCTGTTACACATATTTTAAGTTCTGATTAATAAAAGCATTTTCTGAAGAGAATGTCTTGTGGACTTTGTGTAACAGTTGAGTGGGTGATGAACACTGGGTGAGAATTTTTTTCCAGCTTAAACCTGTAACTTCCTGTTTTACTGGGTCAGACTATCTGTGCCAAAGTAAAACTTTAATGATGTTCTTGTAACTTGATAACGTTTTTTTTGGTTTGTTTTTAGGTACACAACAAAGCATTTGAATGATGAGACTACCTCCAAGCAAATTAAATCCATGTTGCAATAACAATTACCTGGAATTAGCACCTGCTGTAGAAACAGTATTCTGCAATGACTGAGATGCACAGATTTTTTTTTTAGTGATTGCAACTACTATCTCATTCATTCTTGCTTTTTTTTTCTCTTCTGTCTTCCTGTTTACCTTTTTTTTTTAATCACTTTCTTGTTCTTAAGTAAGCTCAGACTTCTTTTCTGTGCCAAATCAATTAAAATTTATCAATTCTGGAAAGTATTCTACTTTCCAGAATAGCCATCCTAAGTGGCAGCTAATTATGCGTTGCATTTGGATTTCTCTGTATTGGGGAAAGATTTGTGACTTGAACTAAATATTTTTAAACTTGTGGTTTTTTTTTCTTTTTTTGAAAAACTAATATTTAATATTGCTTCTTCTGCATGGCAAGACTGCCTACTTCTGCTATTTAAAAATACCTTGATGACTTCATTTTCTATTGCAGCTTTTCATGTGCAACCATGAGGAAACTAAAAGCAGATTTGTTTAAATTAACTGTGTTTGTACAAAATGGTACCCAACACAAAGGTTTTTTTAAATGAGTAAAAACTGTTTTGTTTAAAAGTTACGTTTGCATTTTGACTCATTTTTGTAAGGATGTATGTTGTATGTTTAACCTTTAATAACTAACGTTAAACTGTGGTGTGTGCGTAGCAAAATTACGTATGCATGTTTATGTCAAATGATTGGCTGTGGATAAGATAATAAAATCAGCTTTCATTTTTCTAAGTGTGGTTTGATTTACCAGTATTTTGAGTGAGATGTCTTCGTGCTTTCTGGATTTTTACAAAAAATAAATTTATAAATTTTATATAGTGAAAATTTTGCTTTTTCATTACCAATAACCACTAGACTCTAATCCACTGAATTTACACCTAGCGTGTTTCAGGGTTCTAGCTCTCCGCTCTGTGTTGCTTCCCTGTCCCCACAAAAGTTACTCATACTGGGCTTCGGAGGCAGAACTTTGTTCAGTCCTTAGAGCTCCTTGTGGACGTTGCTGAAGAACCTGCGACTTGCAGGGTCATCAGAAATGACATTCCAGGTTTAGCTGCCTGTTGGGTTCTTCCAGTGTCCATGTCTAGGAGATTAACTTCTCTCTCTGTGTTTTATCAGTGTATCCTCTCTTAAAACCAGGTATTTTGAATTGTATACGAGATCTGAATTTTAATGTCTTAATACTCTTGTGCTCATTGGCTTTTTACTGGAACAAATTGTAAGCTGTGATTGATAGGTGAAGGAAAAAGCTTTTTGGGGGGACGAGAATTGAAGGAGAAAATCAGAATCAAGAAGCACTAGAAGAAACATGTTCTGAAGGTGGCATGGCTTTCATCAGTGGACAAGCATTAATTTCCTGCTTATTTCTCTGTGTGATTATGCCCAAAATAGTAACATTTGGGAAAGGGGATTTGAAATCTCCAGACAAGACTGAACACCTTGAGATTTACTTACTGGACAAATGTTAGTAGAGTGGCTAGCTCCAAATATAACATACTGGTGTGACCCTCCTCGATTTCTTGTGGACACCCTTCTCTTGCATCATCGGAAAAGATTATCTCTCCTTGGTTGTTTGTTGTTGGGTTTTTTGTTGGTTTGTTTTTCCTTGTAAAAAGAGGTCTGCATAATTATAAATAAATAATGAGATTTAGGAAAGCTTTGAAGAAGGCCTACAGATACCACTGGTCCACTTGCTCGTTCTTCACGAGATGGTGTTTCCTTCTGTAACTTGTAACTAGAAGTTTGATCTTAACTGGGAAGTTCAGATCATCTGAGGTGGTTGATGTTACCCTAGATATCTGGGGGGGTTTGTTTTGTGGTTTTTTTTTTGTTTGTTTGTTTGTTTTGTTGTTTTTTTGTCTGTGTTTTTCCTTCTATCAAGGATGCCTAGTAATGATACAAGCTATGAAAAAAGCAAACCATGTGCTGTGCTGTCTGCAGAAATAAAACACTGCTACTTAAACCTTGTACTTCTCTCTAGTCCTGGCGGTGTCACAGGTGAATGCAACTGAGAAACAAATTTGTTTTAAAAAAAAAAGAAAAAAAAAACACTTTTAGTTTTGCTAATGTTAAAAATATTGTTCTGTGCATATCTGAAAGTTTAACTGACCTTGTGTGCTCATTACCCAGAGGAGAAAATCAGTTTTTTCTCAGCCTTGTCAGAGTAAATACCATTGAATAAAAGCGAGAGGAGCAGCAGTGGTTTTCCTTCTGTGCTGTAAGTTTAGGAAATCAAGATTTCTGGAGGAAATACATTTTGCAGAGTACCCATTTTAAGCACAAGTTGGGTCTTTATCAGCTTTTATTTCAGATCTCCTTTAAAGAAAGCAGGAGGGTGACGTTCCTGACGTTCCTGAAGAACTGGAAGGATCCCAGTTCCTTCTCTTCACCCACCTCTGTGGTTGGCGACTAAAGCAATCCAGCACTTCCTACATCAGTTCTGGTCAACTCCTTGTTTCTGGTCTGCCAATAGTTTTGCTTTTAAACATAGATCTTTCTGTGGCCTGAGTCAAAGGAGAGCTTTCCTTTTCTTTCCTGCCGCATTCCTCTCCCGGGAAAGGAGATGCGGGTTGGGCCGGCCGTGCTGCAGCTTGTGAGCTGGCCCGGAGCAGAGCGTGGGCCCTGCGGCACGTGGGCCGTCGCCTGCCCGCGCTGCCCTCTTCTCTGCAACCCTCTTTCACAGAATCGCAGACCGGCTGAGGTTGGAAGGGACCTCTAGAGATCATCTAGTCCAACCCCCTGCTCCAGCAGGGACACCTAGAGCACGGGGTACAGGGTGGCACCCAGGCGGGTTTGGAAGATCTCCAGAGAAGGAGGTGCCACAGCCTCTCTGGGCAGCCTGTGCCAGGGCTCTGGCACCTTCACAGGAAAGAAGTTCTTCCTCATGTGGAGATGGAACTTCCTGTGTTTCAACTTGTACCCACTACCCTTGTCCGGTCACTGGCCACCACCAAGAAGAGTTTGGCCCCATCCTCCCTACATCTCCCTTCAGGTACTTGAACATGTTGATCAGATCTCCTCTCAGTCTTCCCTAGGTTAAACAGGCCCAGCTCACTTAGTCTTTCCTCATGCAATAGATGTTCCAGTCCCTTAATCATCTTTGTGGTCCTATGCTGGACCCTCTGTAGAAACTCCATGCCCCTCTTGTACTGGGGAGCCCAGAACTGCGCCCACTATAATCTCCATTTCCCTGGTTTGGTTCTTCTGCCTGCTGTGGTGGGCGATGCCTGTGATTTTTAAAACTTGACAGACAAAATATACAGACTGCACAAATTTCTGTCCTAAAATCTCTCTTCTCTGTTGGCTGCTGCTTAAAAACCCTGTCAGCCTTTCAAATTGCCAGAAACGATGCCTGTTTGCTAGGCACATCATTATACCAGATCATTTTAATCCCTAAGGCCGAGCTGGAGGCTCTGCCTTGGTCTGGTAATGTGTGCTGGCCACGGGTCGTGGGTCTCCAACAGGGAGCAGTGAAGCAAGAAGTGCAGGGATTCCAGTATAAAGTTCATGCTCTCAATTCACTTATAACTTTCGTAACGTGTTGTCCTCCCTTGGGGTAATCAGGACAGGGCCTTTGCATCCAGTCCAGTGCCAGGGGCCTGCAACACTGCTTTCCTTTCCCTTACTTCAGTACTAATGATCTCTTCAGTTCTATTCATTGCTTTATTAAACTGTTAAGAAATAAGGATGCCTGGACAAGCTTAGTACTTCCATGAAAAGCTGAAACACAAGAAGGTGGTGCTCAGTGATCAAATCCAGAAAACTAAAATCTGACACTGTTTTGAATCTGAACAGCAGCAATATGTTCTGCTGCACTTTGGTTCCAGTTAGAGTAAGTGGGTGAGACTGAAACTAATGTTTGGGGTTTTTAACTTGCATGGGGGAGAGGTGAAGTTCCCTTGTACTATACAAGGCTTACACAAAGTGGTTGCTTTCTTCTGCTGGTAAATACTTGACATCATGGCAGTCCAGTAGCAGAAAATATGTGGGCTTTGTATGTTAGGAGTTTAGCTGTAGGAATGATTGCGAGTGTTGGGGTGCAGAGCTGGGCCTGTTCTCAAGCTCTGCTCGCAGCAAGGGGGTGTGCGGTAAAGAGGAGGGGCAATGAATTTCCTTGCTCTGTTTTCTTGCACGTTACTAGACATTCCATAGGCTGTGCTGGTAAATTGACTTTGCCTTGTAAAGTCAAGATACTCAAGGGTGTATACTTCAAAATCATAAGAATTAACTGTGCATGCTTGAGAAAAGGCTTTTAGTTTTAGGACTACTCTCCTCAGTTTCTTCTTGGTTCTCTGTTATCCAGACCAATTTCTTCTCAAATTTCTATCTCTACATATCTAGACAGGAGTCTATTCATGGGGTTATAAAGCTAAAAGAGTCTTTCCCCTTATTCAACCAATTATATCTGAAAATGTTCGCTAGTCTCCTGAGATGTGACACAGACTCCAAAGGTTTTGTTTCCTTCTGCAACAACCCCATGAGGAGCTCTCTGATGCACAACCTTGACTGTGACCAGAGAGCACTTAAAAAATTTTTTCCTGTCAAAGAATTTTATGATTTACTGAAAGCTGCTGCTTTGCTGCACAATTACGACCAGTTCCAGAGCAGAGGCTATTTCAGGAGTAAAGCTGTAATTTTAAGAAAATGATCTTGAGTTGTCACAATGACATCTCTGTAAAAAAGCATTGCCATATAGACTTAGGTGATGCTGTTAGTTCATATCACCTACCTGTTTCTCTTTATTTTCTGGAAATGCTGCACATTTAAAGAATCCACTGTCTGTTAAGGCCTTGCCTGGAACCAAAGTGCATTTTTTCACTTCTTCATTCAGAGTATTCCCTTGAGCGCACAAGTTTTAGCCTTCATTCCCGGAGATGGTCTTCCACCTTGCCTCCTGTACTAGAGAAGAACGTGTAATGAAAGTAAATCTGACCTTCACAGAACTTTGTGATTATCCGAGATTTCCCTTGTACGCGAATGGTCCCAGAGTTCCCATCTTTGGAGAACTACGTCCACGGGGAGGTTTCCTGTCACTGCTCTGCAGTGTCTACCTAATCCTCACTTTTCTTCTTGATAAATGCTGGAGAAGTTTCCAGTTACTGCTTTGGCCTTGTTCATCACCTTCCAAGTGATGCCAAAATTAATTTTGCACCTAGGGCTCCAACATGCACAAGCCAGAGCTGGAGAGATTTAGGTTTATTTGTCTTCTCCACCCCAGGCAGAGAACCACATCAGTCTGCTCCCCCTGCAGGCTCCTGCTCGCAGCACGTGCGCCCTCTGCTCGCGTTCGAGCCAGCTCCGCGTTGCTCTGTCCACAAGGCCACCACGTTGCTGCAGAGGTAAGAAGTGACTGATAAATGAGGCAGAGAGTTACGAGCAGGTGGTGACCAGTGATGATGGAGCAGGACGCCGGCGGGCTCTACCCTTCCTTGGTAGTGGAAGTCAACCACTCTGATACCACGAGTCCACAAGTGGTGTCTCCACGTGCTTCCTCGCTATCCAGCGTGAACCCCCTATGTGCGTCTCCAGCGTGAATCACCATGTGCCGAGGTGTGGAGAGCTCCTGCTGCTGGTGACATCTCTCATGCATCCTTCATGGCTTGATTTGCTTCTGCAGAGGAGACACCTTGGTGTTAATGGGCAGTTCTGATGCTGTTCTGGGCTGCTCTTTGCTACGTGTCAGACAGGAAAGCTCATTACTAACCTTGTAAGGGGGTGCCAAAGAAGCTGGAGCGGAGCAGCTGGTGAGCGCTGTGCAAAAGCACGCAGCGATGTCCGTCAGCACTGCGGTGGAGCCTGAGTAGGGCCAAGAGTTTCACAGCAAATTCTCATGGTGAAAATCCACCTGCCTCCTCTCTGGTGGTTGCCATTACGTTCTGCAAACCAAGTGGCGCAGAGAAGCAGCAGGGAGCTCCAAAGCCAGGGCAGCCCCGTGCTGGAGCCGACCTTGGCAGGAGCCGCACATGAGGCCTGAGCGGTGGCCTGGCTTCCCCTTGCATCTGGACCCAGAAGTGGCTGTGGCCTTACTATTTCATCTTGGCTTCCCATCCTCCCCTGCTGGGTAACTTCACACGTGCCCGTTGTGTCAAAGGGATGCTGGAACGCTAGCCAGAAAACGCGTCAGGGCCAAGGCCGGCGAGGAGCGCCTGCCACGCGCCGCTCGCCGCGCGCGGCTGGAAACGCACCCGGCGCGCAGGGGGCAGTCAGACCCGTAAGGGGCTGCACAAGGGCAGAGGGGAGGCGTTGCGGAGCAGAGCTGCTGTCTCCACAACCAGCTGCGTGACCCCTGATCGACGTTGGTGTAACTAAGAGCCATGTGGGAGTGAATTTGCTGAAAGCATTGAGCTTACGTAATGTGAGAGTGAAGATTGTGCTATTTCCTAGCTTTTAAGCAATTATCATCTTTAACATATTTACCTTTTTTTTTTTTTTTTTTCTAAGATATTATATTCTGAACTCAGCATCATGTACCTTTAAAATGTTTGCAGTGACTGAGAAAAATAGGTGAAATGCCACTTTGGGGCCTAGGTCAGAGGTGCTGTCTATGTTTAAGAGCTGGCTGACTATATTCAGGCTAGGAAAAGGGTGATTTAATGCTAAGGGAAGGAAAGTTGGCTGCTGTCATGAGAAGTTTCCTTACAGCTCTCTCAAACCAACATCAACATCTTGCAAGAGAAGTGGAAGAAGTTGCCTCCCCAGAGACTCCTAAGATTGAGTAAAGGGCTAGAGGTGAGTTTCAGGCAGTCTTCCTGCTCTGAAAGGGCTGAGTTGGATGACCAGTCTTTTCCATCTTAAATTGAAACAAATCCCTGGAAATGATGATTAGGAAGAGTTCCTGTGCAGGCAGAAGGAAGTGTCAAAATTCAGAAGCTGAGCGGTGTCAAGCCAAAATCTGATCCACAGAATGTCAGTAATAAGCAAAAATAAGAACTGTAACTTTGGATGGAGTTATGGAAAACACTTTTTGTACTGCATAAACCAAAAAAAAAGCTCCCAGGAAAGCTGCCGTGTCTCATAGAGAGAAACTGGTTATCCTGAAGATGGCAGTGACGCTCTTTTCAAACGAGCTGCTTTTCCTGGCCAAACGCCACCGTTCTTTGAGAGTGACTGTCCCACCCACAAACTCTCCTTTCTATGAATTACTGCAATATTGCTTTTCCCTTCAAAGACTCAGTGATCCATTGCTCTCTTTATTTCTCCCCTCGTTTCAACACATTAACACAACTTGCTTCGTGCCCTGAGTTTGCAAAGGGGGAACAACCGATGCAGCAGCGTAACTTGGAGTCTGCTCCATGGCAAGGAACTCATCTGAAAATCAAACAACCCTGAACTCCAAAGCTCTGTTTCTGATGATTTACAAGTGTGTTAATAAGCTTGAGATACACTGCTAATTGAGAGCTAATTAAAGATTTTAGTGCATTGTCACCAGGTGGGTTTGGTTTGGAAAGGGACTGCATGGTCAAGTTAATGCTTGGAGAAAGGTGCATCTGATTGAACATTTTTGTGGTGTTTTAACCCGGGTTTACTGCCCATTGCCACCCCGAGTGGTTGGCAAATGCAGATCCATAAGGAAGGATCTGACGGGAGACCAAACCCGCCCACCGTGGTGGGGAGGTTTCTTCTCCGGCGCGGGGGAGTCGGGGAGAGAGGACGAGAAGCTCCTGCCCTCTGGCCCCGGATCAGCCTTCACAGCCGTTGCTCTGAGGATGGCTCTGAGCAAGATCCATCTACGTGGATATTTCAGCTACCCTGCTCTGGCAGTATCGCAGGCGCTCTGTGTGCAATGCAGCCTCTGCTGCCGTTAAGTGAGGAGCTGCCTTGTGCACGGGACGTGCTGCCTCCCCGCCACCCACCCGTGCCGGGACGGGACTTTGCGACACTGCCCAGGGCTGTTTTTTTTTTTTGTTATAAGACGTCAGCCCCACCAGGAGCAGCTTGAGCAGTTTCTGGGGCCCGGGTAGCCTGAGGTTAGGAATATCCTGCCCTCGCTGGCGCTGCCGCTGCCTCGCAGGGGGCTGCGGTGGCGCTGCGAAGCCCCAGCAGCGGCCTCGCCGCTGAGCGCCGCGCCGGCCTGCGCTGCGAGCGCCTCCGCCGGGCTCTATCAGGGGATTGGAATTTGCTCGGTCTGGGCCGCTTCCTGTTCCCAATGATGATTCCAGACGCTTGGAAGCATGGGCTGCTCAGTGCTGGACATGGAGGCTGCTGCAGAGGGGTAGGAGCAGGACTGGAGAGCAGCAAAGCAGAGCAGCTGGTTCAGGTGGTTTGATTAAAAAAAAAAGCAATGCATGAGCATCAAGCAGAGCTTCAAAGCACAAATGACAGCCGTATGCCCCAGTCTCTCGTGACTGGGACACCCTTTTTAAGCTGATTTTTGCATGCTGAGAAGCACAGGGTGGCTATAAATGGGAAAAGATGACACCTATGATACCTTGATTTGCAATGGTTCCTGGCAATGCTAATCAAAGTTGCCCCAAAGGTCCTTCCTCCCTTCTTCAGCAACCGTGCAACCATTTGGCAATCTTGTCACTTCTGTCCAACATCCTGTTACCAAAAATGCCCATTCCTCAGCGCAGGCACAGAGATGCACCCAAACAGCAGCAAAGCCCGCTGAACCAAATACGTCAAACACTGCAAACACTGAAATTCATGAAAAACTTTTTTTTTTTCTGTACAGGGATCCATACGAACATCCAGCTTGAAGTTGAGCTCTCGAGTTTGTCATTGGCCATTGAATTCCTTTAGCAACCTGCTGCAGCAAGGGAAAACATGTTTGGGCAAGAGGTGATATGTTCTTGTGTTAAAGCCGAGGACCACTGTAAACCATCCCAGCCTTAAGAAACATCTTTTTCTTTTGTCCTTTTTTGTCACTGTGCAAGTATGCAATAGCCTGAGTGCAATAAAAACAGACAGACAATCAAAAAAAGGCATCCAAACCCAGTGACTTCTACAACAAACAGTTCCTCTGCACATGTTCCTGCCTCAGACTGGCTGAAAACAAGACAGAGGAGAAACCTGTGAGTGCAAAGCTGGACTGGAAGGGGACCAGACACTAAAAGAAGACATTAAAAGAGCAGGACCTAGCAGGTCCTGCAAGGCAGCCATGGCAGGGCCCCACAAATGGCACTAGAGGCAGCATCTGTGCTTGGTCTTGGCTCCTTGGTGGCCTCTTGCTGAGGTCCTGCATCTGCTTATCAAAGTCTACTTGATTTGCCCAATCTTGCACCCTTTGCTCAGTCTCCAGCTTTGACTTTTTCCTCACTGTGCCTTGGTACATCCAGGGTCCTGGCGTTTCCCTGCCTTGCTGCTCTCTGACCCCTGTCACTTGCCCTGGTATTCCCTACATTTTTTCTTGGATAGGCCTCACCGCCAAAGCTGGCTTGTGTTTCCATGACCAGATTCAGTTTAGCAAATAGTTTGCAATGTCTGATTTTGCATATATCTATATAATGTACATATTCTATAAATAAAAACAGATGTTTGTAGCCGGTGAACTATTAATTGCAACTCCTAGGGAAAAAAGAATTTGACCATGGTAACGGTTTGTCTGCAATGAAACATTTGATTTTATATAATAACATATTTCTAAATTGTTTTTTTTATAGAAAATCAAATGCTTGTAGCAAGCAAACTACAAGTTACGACTACTTTTCTAGGAACTTTGGAGCTGCTAAGCTCATGGAGACCTGTGAGCCTTCTAGTCTGATATTTTGACAGTGACCAGAACTGGGCGGTCGGAGGGTGTTCCAAGAAACCCTGCAATAAGAAGTTAGGTTATCCCTTATCTCCAAAAAGTTTCCATTCCCCCCTCCTTCCCTCTGTAATTAGAGGTTAGCTAATGCCTCAAATCATGAGAGTTTATATCTTTCCTGGGACTTTATTTCAAAAATAACTTTAAATATTTACTGCTGTAACTCCGCTTGTGCTCGTTACTCATGGAATTGTCTAATCGTGTTTGGCGCCTTGCCAGCAATTTTTATTATCTTTGAGCTTCATCCCATTTTCCTGATGGAAGATGATCTGAGGATGGATGAAAGAAATGATTTGTAGAATGACCGAAAAAAGAGCAGTAAGTGTTTGGGGAAAACCACTGAAAAACAACAAAGATTTCTTACATGCAGTTATTTGTCCATTTAATATAACTCACTGTAGCAGGAGCAAAAAATTGCAACTGCAGGCTATGACACTGCATTTGGACCCCTGGGGTTGTTTCCCACCCCAACAGCTCCATATAGGTGGAAATCCGCAATCCACTGCATAACTCGGGGCCTTCCTGGTGGGAGCTGCGAGGAGCTGCTGGATCAGATCTTGTCCTTCCCTTTTCCTTGCAGGCTCGGAGTTTTATGGAGGGTCTCTCATGGGCCGAGCAGCCGCTGGAGCAAGCGGGCATTTGGGGAGCCAGATTTGGGAGCGCTGGGTGCAGAGCAGCGGGGAACTCATCAGTCTGGACCTCTAAGTCATGCAGGTGGAGCAGGAGACGTGCGGCCCGGCCAGGCCTGGTGTGGAGGCAACGCAGAGCCGGGGCAGGGCTCAGCCCTGGGAAGATGCATGGGGGCTCCCCACCTCTGCGTGGGGATGGCATGACCTGCAAATGCGCGGTCTGACGAGAGCTGCTTTTCTGATAACTCAACAACCAAGCGCCGTGCTAGCGCTGAACATCGTGGCCCCACAAAAATCATGGGCATATCTGTTTTCCCAACAAGAGGTTCCCAAGGGCAGCCTCGCTCAACGGGTTCGTAGGGTCAAGACGTGAAGTGGTGGTGGTGCTTGCACACACAAGAAACTGCAGTTCATAGCCCCATGGCATGCAGAGCTCTTCTGAGGGACCCTGGTCCCTCTGGGGTTACATCTGAGGGACCCCTACACCCTCTGAGGTCTGGGCTGGTCTCTCCGTCAGACATAGCATTTCTGTGAAACTAAGAAAATGAAATGTGGTTTCAGTGAGAGGAAAAACTCACCCTAATGGACTCCCTATTTGAAGTTAATAACATAAGAGATCCTGCTGATAAACTATTTGCTGTGATATTATCAGTTTAGATCTCAGTGTTAAAGGTTGGCTTGATGAATTGACAAAGTGGAGCTCAGTTTCATTCTCACTCTCTTGCCACAGTGATAAGGCAGTGATGTTTATTTGGAATAGCTTCTGCTGAATTCCACAGCCTTGCTTTTTTTTTTTTTTTTTTAATATATATTTATTAGTAGTAGGAAATAGAAAAAAATTGTTTGGAAGGGAATTTTGCAAGGGTGGGGGGAGATTAAGGTCTTCTCAGGCTGAGTGAATATTTGAACCTGAATCCATCCTTACCTGTATCTGCCTCCATAGTCAAAGCTGTGGAATAGAAAGGAAAAGAAATTATATGCGTTGTTGCAAGAGGTTCAGTGAATATTCAATGAATAATCTATGCACTGTAGGGGATGCCTTGCATTTGCTTGAAAAATTCATGGGTGCTTTCCTATGTTAACAGAACCAATGGGTAGACATTCAGAAAGCAAATCAGACTGTTCCTTTCTAAATATCCAACAATTTCAGTGTGATTATTTGTATTCAAGGGGGACCTTTGATTTAAAGATCAAGCCATCACAGTGCTGGGAGCTGTAGAATGAAATAAGGAATAGGATAGCAGCTGCTCTGGAGGTCAGATCAACACCATTAGTAGTTAGGTGTTGAGAGCAGAATGTGGAATAGAAAAGAGAAAAAAAAATGGGAAGAACTGGCTAGTCGTAAAACTAAGAAAGTTTTTCAGAAAAGATAATATCCTAATATATCTGTCTGCTGTCCTCTGGAAAAGACTTAGTGGGCCCTAGGTGAAACAGGCTTCGTTTTGGGATTTAAAGTAATATAAATATGGCCCTATTTTTTGCAAATTTTGATGACAACTTTGCCAAAAGTGGGAGAAAACAGACTCAAAGACTGGGTATTACAGAGGTGGAGATGACTTGCAGTCTCCTGGGCTGTGTCCCCGAAGATGTTAAAGAGGCAGACACACAGAGCAGTGCTGGAGAGGGATACTCAAGCGTGACAGCGCGATTAGGGAGAATGTTGTTCTTCATCCCATTTTAACTATTACTTAAAATCACATTTGTTCTTCAGGCTTCGGTTATTGCTCAAGCAGACAAATTACCGGAATGCACAAACAGTACCAAGACTTTTTTCTTTTAGTTGCAGCTGATTTGGGATTCTATTATGTTCTGACCACTTGAAATTGCTCTTTGCAAAACGCATTGCCTCGTTTTTTCCTAATCTCTAGCCTAGTGGCTGATGCAGTTAAAGTACAGATAGATTTTGGCCTCCATCCCCAGCATTCTTGACAGCGAGGATGAGATAGAAAATAAACCCATCCTCATGCATTTAGATGCCTTCATCAGCAGAGAATACTGGGAAAGAGACATTTAAAAATCTCTTTGTTGGGTTTATAGGTTCTTTAAAGCCACTTAGTCATTTGACAGCAGGTTAAAATTAGTCCATACAAGATCAGGCATCAACACTCTCTTTTCCCAAAGCTCCTTATTAGCATTGATTTTTCAGTCAGGAGAACAGTAGAGTAGTGGAAGATTAAATTAATGATACTGCGGTCTGTGAGGTTTGCCTGGAAAGGTCTGGCATTTTGTGCAGGGACCTTATCACATGGTTTTCCATGATATGAAATTCATCAACAAGAGCACAAAGGATCATCCCCATTAATTCTGGCTGGGAGGGAAACACTTTTTCCTCTGTTTTTCATTTCACCAACAGTCAGTAACTGAAACAATATGACCTTTGTTCTTCGGAACTTCATTCACATAATTTAGATTGTAGACTTGGAAGTCACGAGTGCATGTAGAACAAGTACCTAGCTTTCCTTCAGAAAAATCCAGTAAAAACTATCATAATTTTAAAGAATAGCTATGTGTAAGGGAACGTTCTGCAAAATGATGTGCTCGAAAAATGAGCTACGTCCCTACTTCTCATGTCTTCCTTCTTGGCTGTTGCAGATAAAAGGCCTGATGAGACACCTGATAAAATTAAAAGGGATCTTTCCCCTGGCCAGAGCAGTGTGAAGAGAGGAGACAATCTGGTTGAGGTCAGACCTTGCCGCACGCTCCTTTTGCCCTCGGATGCCCTTGGATAGTTCCAGTAAATGTGCATGCACTGAAGGGAGTTGGCTTTTAGGAGATGAAGACAGAAGCACCAGCAGGATAATTTCCTCCCAGCACCTTTTGTTAGGTCATGTTGTGTTGGACTAACTAGACCTACTTTAACCACGTGAAGATTAGCAGTCTCATCTAAGCTCTCTCTGTAGAGAATGAAGAGAAAGACATTTCTCCAGGCTTGTTCATCCTGTCCTATGATCCTTAGGCAGGTAAGATTAGTGTCTTTCCAGAGATGCCCCTGCCTCTCCTTAGGATTACAGGAAGAACCTAGTTGGCCATATTTATTTTTTAGATGTTTCAAGCAATGTGAGTTGAATCCTGCCTTTTTCTGAAGGTCACGCTCTCTCAAAGAAGAGCTCTCTCTGGTTTCCTACACTCTGAACATTATCTGATACCCAAGTTTGCACAACATCTTTCTCCCTTAGAAAACTCCCCATTTCTTTTCCCTGAGCAGGTGTAATGTTCTCCTTGGAAATGACTTCAATAGAGGGGAAAAAAAAATTAAAAAAACCCTTAGCTCAGTTCACTTGGACCTTGAGTTAATTTAAGCATCTGTTCAAATGTCTTCCTGATCTGAGATGGGATTTATGTTCCCAGCCCTTGTTCTCTATCATTCTCCTTAAAGCAGCTCCTTGAACTCCTGAATAAATGATTGGTGGCATAACTGAGGTGGAAGGTAAGAAGTATAAATAGTGACTGAAGACTCTTCAACCTGTCTCTTTCTGGGCTGCCCTGGGGCCAAGACTCCCCACTCACACACAAAACCTCGCTTGGCAGAGTGCCATTGTGGTTAGCAGGAAACAAAAACAGAGAGAAAGAGACATAAATGGCAATAGATTTGAATAGATTTGAAAATTGTTGGCTGCTGATATGAAGGTGAATGGGATAGCTGAAAAGTCTGCTTGCTTAAAGTACCAGCATTCAGTGAGTTGAATGACGTCAATCTTGACTTCAGCAAGGTTTCTGACACCGTCCCTCACAGCATCATCTTGGGCAAGCTCCAAAGTGTGGGTTAGATGAATGGATGGTGAAATGGATTGAGAACCACCTGGATGGCAGAGCGCAGAGGGTTGTGATCAGTGATGCAGAGTATAGTTGGAGGCCTGTGGTTAGCGGCGTCCCCCAGGGGTCCGTCCTCGGCCCAGTCCTATTCAATTTATTCCTCAATGACCTGGATGAAGGCACAGAGTGCTCCCTCAGCAAGTTTGCTGATGATACCACACTGAGAGGGGTAGCGGACAGTCCAGAGGACTGCGCTGCCATCCAGAGGGACTTGGACAGGCTGGACAATTGGGCGGTGAGAAACCTCATAAAGTTCAACAAGGGCAAGTGCAAGGTACTGCACCTGGGGAGGAATAACCCCAGACACCAATACAGAATACTGACCTGCTGGAGAGCAGCTCCGCAGAGAGAGATTTGGGAGTCCTGGTTGACAACAAGTCGCCCATGAGGCAGCAGTGCGCCCTCATGGCCAAGAAGGCCAATGGGATCCTGGGGTGCATTAGGAAGAGTGTCTCCAGCAGGTCGAGGGAGGGGATCCTGCCCCTCTACTCAGCCCTGGTGAGGCCACACCTGGAGT
>VZSV01000030.1:928509-1039009 GCA_013398735.1 Nothocercus julius
TCTTAACAGTGAGGGTGACAGAGCACTGGAACAGGCTGCGCAGAGAGGTTGTGGAGTCTCCTTCTCTGGAGATCTTCCAAACCCGCTTGGACGCAGTCCTGTGCCACATGCTCTAGGTGACCCTGCGTGTGCAGGGGGGTTGGACTATATGATCTCTAGAGGTCCCTTCCAACCTTAAGCAATCTATGATTCTATGAGTTTAAGAGAGAGGATAGTGTAAACCCTGCTAGAGACATCACTTGTACCTGTTCTCAGATGTCAGCTGTCACTGACAGAAGGATGTCTAGTCTCAGTGAGGCTCATCAAAACAGGGCTGCCTGAAAGGTATAATAGCTGATATTCATGACATGGACATCTGAGCTGTAAGACCTGCAGGACCAGGGAGATCACAAAACCCCTGGTGCAAATATAGACTGGCTTTTTCCATTTTCTTTTTTCCTTCACTGGAAATGGGGTCATGGGGTGGTCAGGGTCAAGCTGGTGGAGCAGTGATTTTAGATTCCTGGACCACAGAGTATTTTGAGAATAGCCCACAGAACAGCTTGTTTTGCACTGCTTTACAACAGAACTGAGTTAGTGAATCACCAGAACCAAACTGGGCAAAGTTAAGAGTGCAAAGCTGTGGTTATAAACTTTTCAAGTGAGAAACGATGACAAAAACTAATGCCGTCCTTTGTTCGCAAAGAGTTATTGGCCACAGTCGCCTGCATTCTCCCTGTACCTTTTCAAACACCTGTAGATTCATGGGAAGTTTTTTTATGATAAGTTTTTTTTTCTTCAACGAATTTTGTGGACCATTTTCAACTTCCTCTGAGCCCATCAGCATTTGGTCCATATATTACAGGCTGAAAGCTGCTGATTTAGAAGATGTTTGGGGATCTGGATCTATGTGTCTCATGGCAGGCAGATCTCCGACCCTGCAAAAAAACAGATAGGGTGACTTCTTTGAACAGGCAAAGCAGACTGTGTAGGGACTGCAGCAAGGATCCATCAGCATTTATTAGCTCTCTGTGGGATGATGGTGTGCCGAACAGAGCAGGGATGGCTGTTGGAAGAGAGGGGCAGTAGCTAAGGGGAATTAAAAGCAAGACGACTGGACATACTGACACAAGAGGAGTGGGACAGTTCGACACAGTGAAACAGCTTATAGTTTGGGACTTTTTTTGTTTGCCTCAAGGCCTCCTCTTGGAGGGGTAATACTCTGAGGCCAACTTTTTCTTTGTTAAAATATTATTTTGCCCCTTTAGATGTTGCTGTGTGCCTTAGGGACCCTTGAAGAAGATGCGACTCGGCCTCTGCAGCCTGCATCCCCCCCAAAACCACGTGTCCAAGCACAGGAACATCATGTCATCAGCACTGTAGCAGAAGGTTACTTTATCCTATTTGATGGCCATCATTTCATAAATCATATCAGAAGATGACACTAGGTCATTCTGTCCTGACTGAAGTGATTAAGTAGATCTATGCTATTAAGTACAGTTATCTTCTGAGAATGTCAGACTGCCTGCCAAGATCTCGATGTGAGTTAAATAAGCATGTGCTGGCTGAGGATTCCAACTTGGGAGAAGAGACGATCATACATAACTGCAAACAGAAAACTCACAGACCCAACCACCACCTCATCCCACCAGATCCTGCATTTTTCTGCCCCTCCATGTTTTGCTCTTGCACAGAAAACTCATGCGGCCATAAGTTTTGTCCCATTTGTCTAATTTTTGTCCAGCTGAGATATCATATAGCTGACATTTGTTCCTGTTGGGGGGAATTCTGAGGAAATGAAACAATATTTTAAAAAGACAGGACATTTCTGTGCACTCCCAGTATGAAATCAGAATCTCCCCCAGACATCTGGCAAGTATTGTGGCTGTGTCTGAGAGATTTTGGAGGAGTTTGGCAGTGATGTTAAATGCTGTACAAGAAAACGGAGAGAAAAGAAATTGCAAGATGGCAGAGACTGCAGAGGTGCAGCTTTTATTACAGGCTAAGCTTGAATTAATGTCTCCTCAGAGTTGCATTGAGCTTCTCCCTAGTTCTCTGTAGGTCATTCGGATCCTGCAGCCTCCTGCAATGGCAGCATTGGCTGTTGGTCTTCTTCATCCACAGATGGGCCCTGCTGACCTTCTTCTCTAACTCCATTTGGGATCCAAGGAGATAAAGCACTAGGACACCTGCATGGTTGTAATAAAATTCTCAGGGGATGTTTGGTAGACAAAGTATCAAAGATTTCCTCCTACATACATAGCATGTAGATTTGCTTTCTAGGATACTTTGCAAGCACTGCAGGGCACTGCAGAGGTATAAAAGAAGAATCTGGACAAAAAAACCCTCTTCCACTATTGATGGCAGGACAGGCTCCCCATGTTTTATTTGTTTTGGACTTTTAACATTATTTTGGTTATGTTGCTAAATGTCTTTTTGTTTCCAGTTAGCAATCTATCCTTAAATTGGGAATTTGTTTAGTGCAGGGAGGCTGCAGGAAGCAGATCAGACTGGTGGGATAGCAGGAGAAGGACTGTTTGTGTTGTCTGGCCAGTGCTTGTGTCCCAGCCTGCTGCTGTCCAGGACGGTTTGTGATGTTCACAGTTAGTTTTACTGCCAGTGAAATGGCTTAAAATTGTGGATAATAGTGAGAGTGCAGCCACTTGCAGAGGGTTAAAGGCTTTCCATTAGTGGAATATTAGAGGAAAGAACCAGATGTCTTTAGTCTATCAAGTCTTTGCTTGTTCACTGAAAGACTCTTTTTTCCTCCTCCGATTTCTGTTTTATGAGGAAAATTGTAGAAAGACAGTATTTTAGACCAGCTCTAGGAATACAGTCTTCCACCCCATTCCCTGTCTCTGGAGTATCAGACGCCTCTGTAGGGTGGAGCTGTCACTTGCTCATGTCTGTACAGAGCTACAGCCATGAGTCAGAAATTGCAGAAGTCTCCAGGTGTTACAGTTTTCAGAGATGTTAAATGGGGTCAATACTACTCAATTCTTGCATGTGATTTGAACCCAAGATTCAACTAGGTTTGCTAGATTCAACTTGTTATTTATAAGTTGTGCCTGCCTCAGCTTAGCAGGAACAACTCCAGGAGCATCTTAGAAAGAGCATCTCAAGTGAGGAAGAAGGGATAGGCATAGGGCCTGACGGCAGCTCCTCGGCTCAGCATCATGCCAGGGTGTCTCCTACCGGAATCCTCCAGGGTGATAAGGACGGTTCTCTCACAGAACCATAGAACGGTTGAGGTTGGAATTTTGGGAGGTCGAGGTAGAGTTTGGACCTCTAGAGATCATCTAGTCCAACCCCCCTGCTCAAGCAGGGACACCTAGAGCATGTGGGTCACATCCAGGCAGGTTTTGAAGATCTCCAGAGGAGAAGCCACAACAGGCCCAGCTCGCTTAGTCTTTCCTCATACGATAGATGCTCCAGTCCCTTGATCATCTTTGTGGCTCTACGTTGGACTCTCTCTAAATGCTCCACGTCCTTCTTGTCCTGGGGAGCCCAGAACTGCACCCACTACTCCAGATGCGGCCTCACCAGAGCTGAGGAGAGGGGCAGGATCCCTTCCCTCAACCTGCTGGCCACATCCTCCTGATGCAGCCAGGATCCCATTGGCCTTCTTGGCCACAAGGGCACATTGCTGCCTTATGGGTAACTTGCTGTCAACCAGGACGCCCAAATCCCTCTCCATGGAGCTGCTTTTCTGCAGGTCAACCCCTTGTTGTCTCCCTCGGGAGACAAATTTCCATTTGCAAAGGTAGCACTTCTGATCTGTGCAGGACACATTTCTTTTCTGCTAATTCAGTGCTGTGCTGGGAGAATTGGCCCCTTGTGGGCTGGTGTCAGTGACTACAGGCATTTCCCCTTTCTGCCTGCTGTGGCCATATGGACACAAGGACATATGTGGTTTTCACAGCCTGTAGTTTTGCTGCAGCTGACTTTGTCTCTCTTTAAAGTTTCGATTGCCTGAGATAATACTTGGGCTCAGGAGTAGCGTGGTAGTGATGATTCCCTGTTCGCTGGCCATAAGAATTTATTTGCCTGTTTATCACCCAACATTTTAATACCTTAAACACAAGGTCAGGAGAAAGAAAGATTAAAAAGCCTATTTTATAGGCATGTGTAAATTCCATTGCCACCAACAGAGTTATCCCGGCAGGATGCTAGACCTCAAGCTCTTAAATGGAGTTTTAAAACAATTTTTCCCAGACTAGGACACAGTTCAGAGCTGGTTAATTTTCAAGTGCATGTTACTGTATTTTTGCATAGTTTTATCCGCATTCACAGAGAGTGAAAACTATTGTGTCACATCCTCAGCTGCTGCAAACTGGCACGATGCCACTGAAGTCAAAAGGAGAAGGATAATTTACATGAATTGAGGTGTTTGGCATTGTGAAGTGTGGGGAACGGACGAAAATGATTTCCCCACACGGCCTTTAGTGAGTGACTTGCTGTGCCCAACTTCTGCATGATAAGTTTAGCATTTTCTTTCTCTTTTGGCAATTTAAGTTTAACCCTTTTCCCCCACTTCTCCCTGCCAAAAAATAAATAACAAGAAATGAGTCAGGTCTTCCTCTCCCTGGATGTATCTCAAAAGCCCTTGGAAATAGTATTACTACATTCTAGTAATATTTGGCGTGGATTTTTTCCGTCCACAGTATACGGCTACTAATTATGGGCCTGGATTTCAGGGAGTGGGATGGGGCTGTCAGTGGGAGGTGAGTGCACAGGGCATCTTAACGGATGTTGTTTGTTTCCATCTCAACTTTGGGTGACAGATATTTGTGAAATATTACAAAGAACTTTGAAGTTCCCTGGGAGACTGACTCCCTTCCTGCTTGCATTAGGCACTTTAACAAAGAAAAAGCTTTTTCTTTTCCCTTCTTTCGATGATTTTTTCATAAGCAGGTATTCTCCCCTAAGGTTCCTAGAAAAACTCATTTATTGACCATGGAGATAGTCTTAACCATGTGTTTATTTCCTACCCAACAATTATTTTCTGTTACTTCCTCCCTTCATTTTCTACACGTTACAAACCTCTAGGATTAGGGATATTTGAGGGTAAGTCTAAAGTTGGTGCAAATTGCCACATTTAAGCTGTCTTCTCTGCAGAGTTGGAAGGGACAACATTATACACAACCTGTGAGTGTCCTATAGCCTCTTGAACGAGTAATATTGTGTAACTATCCAGTGCAAACTCAAACGTAAGATCAGCACCTGAATTTATAAAGGTGGAGTCCCGTAGCCCTGCTGGGTTGGGGGGAGTTATTGCCTTTTCTAATGGTGTTGTACAGAAGTGCTGGCAGGAGTCTTGTGAAATGCTGCTCTCAGGGTCCCTGGATTACATAAAGATAAGCAGAATTGCCACTGACTTTGTGTGTCTGAAGTGGGTAAATCAGGTGGCCTCTTTTGTTAAGGGGATTAATAAGTCTTTCTCCTTGCACGCTTTGTTCATCTTGGCTAGTCAAGCCCTGATCCAAAGCCCATCCAAGTTAATTCCTTAATATTTAAAAAAATGCATTGAGTATTCGATTGGAAAAGAAACTTGTCTGTCCAAGGTGGAGAATAGGAGGTACAGGGGAGACTCCCCATATGCAGGGGGAGTGGGCCATGCGTTGAGGAAGTGCAATCAGGGCCAGGACATGCAGGGACGGAACGAGAAACAGACTGGCCAGTTGCATTCTTCACCTGTGAGGTCATATTGCACCTCACCATCATGGTGATGCTGAGGGAAATGTGCTGCTTTTAGTAAGGAGAAAGTGCAGGTTGTTGCATGACCAAGATCAGATTGACTTGGGGTCCCATCAGAGGCAGTTACAAACATGCTGAGCTCGATTTGCAAGAGGTGGTGGGATTTTTGCTGCCTTTGAATCATGTGCACACCATATGTTGCAGATGGAGAAAAGGCAAGTTGTTTTATGTTAAAAGTATAGCTTTTTCACGTCTTTTCTTCCCTTTTCCCCCTCTCCTTCCCAGAACCAAGAGTCTGTTTTGCTCTCTTCTCCCCTTAACTTGAGATCCAGCTCTCTAGGACATCCGCTAGGAACACACTTGCTTTGTGTGATAGATTAATGAGTTCAAATGGTCACCTTACACAGCAGCCATGTGTGGGAAAGAAAACCTGTGTCAATGTGAAACATGTGTGTGCCTGTCCAGAGGACGTGGCATCTGATTCATAAATCAGGGTCAAGGAGGTAAAGAGAGATGTGTGGGTTTAGTAACAACCGTCAGACTTAAATGGTGCATTTTACTCATTTTCATCTTAGGTCTCCCAAGCAGATCACGTTTTTGACTAATATGTTTTCTCTCTGGTCCTGACCAGAGTTTAAAGTATCCCAAAGGTCAGTGTGCTCCTGTTTCATGTCATCTTGTGATTCCTGGTGGGACTTCATGCACAAGTGTTGTCGGGAATGGCAGCGTGTGCGCTCTGAGCCTCCAGCAATACAACAGAAGTTGCCTGAGAGCTGTATCTGGTTGGCATGTTTAGGCTGGCTGGCTACTTGGCTTGCGCCAAGGCTACAGTGAGTAGGACAGCAGGAAATTTAAAAAACTCCCAGGCTTTTATATATTCTGGAAGCACTTCCAGCAAGGGCACATGTATATGTCTTAAGGGAGGGTGCAGGGAATACACGGCCCTGGTTATATCAGTTGCCACTTGAGTAAAGATGGAGACAGAATCAGCAATATCCAGTTGTCCCATCTCAGTGAAGTCTGCAGACTGCCAATAACTCATACCAAGAAGCTGTCTATGTACCTTGATGCTGGCAGCTCTCGAGGATAAGGTTAACAGGGGTCTGAGACCCAATCGTTGCTTTATGACTGAGTCTGTAATTTGCAAGGGCTCCTCTCCCTCAACGTGATTGCAGGCTGGTTATCACAGCTACAGCAGGGGTGAGGTTGAGAGTCTGGTGGAAATAGGCTAGCAAAGGAAGAGCTTGGGAAACACTAGTATAGGTCAGAGGTAAAATGGATGGAAGAAACATGCATCTTCTTCAGGGATTTGTCATTGATATTTTATTATTTTATTTTATTTTATTTTATTTTTCTTAGAAATATCTCCCTTTTTGCACCTGTCCTATAGCACTAGTAGTGTCTGAGAGTTGTGTTTTATGGTCAGGATGAAGAATGCCAAAGCAAAGTTAGATGTGTTTTCTCTCGTAGCATGAAGATCAAGCAGGTTCTGCTGGATCTCTGTATTTCCTGTTTACGCCATATATGACGTTTCCAATCCCTTCAGCACTTATGGTCGTTCCTGTGGCTGTTCCTCAATAACTAACTCCAACTGGCACAGCTGAGGCCAGCAAGATGAGTTCCTTGGAGAGCAGCCAACCCTTCCTTTTATTTTACACTTGTGTTGCTGATGTCAAGCCTTTGAACAAGGCCTCAGGCCGTGTTGCAGCACGGGGCAGGCAAATACAAAGAGGAGTTCTTGTCTTGTGGGAATGACAGCAGTCACAAGATCCCCATCTATGCCAGACTGCATGCGTTTGTTGTGGTCCAAGTCACTGTTTATTTCCTGCAGTGACGCAAACTCATGTCAGTCCTTTAAGCTGCTTGAGCATACACAAAGAGTAATGCTAAACTGCCTGGCATTTCTCTACTTGGACATCATGTTGGTGCAAACCCAGAAACGACAGACTTGATTACCGGGAGGGATTGTTTGTTCTGTGGGCTGCCAGAGGTCTCAGCTGGTCTTGGTATTTGGAAAGAAGCACAGCACATGAAGCACTTCATACCACCAAGTCCAGCAGTGAAACCTAAACTTATGGATCTGAAAGCAAGAACCTCCCAGAAAGAGTGAAACCTTCCCTGTCGGCATCTGTAGCAGATATGGGAAGGCAATAACATGCTCTTAACTCGTCTATAATAATGAATATAGCTTTGGAGATAAATATCTTCCTGCTAGTGGTCTCCCATGCAATCATTTACAATCTGACCAGAGTAGAGATTAGCCATCAGGATTGCATGACAGTGAATTTACCCCCTGATCTACAAGGAAGAAAGGGAATGTTGATATTGCAATCCTGCACAAAGCCTTAGGCCTTATATAATACAACTGGTTTGTTTATATGATTTACTCCACAATACTCCAGCAATCTCTTTTCCAATTAATAGCAACATTCCTGTCCAGTCTCTTGTTTTATTGAAGTTTGTTATATATTTCTGAGGAGGGCAGCCACTGCAGGATGGTGTTGTGTGGTAGCAGCGAGGTCATCATTGCTGATTGTGCACTGCTTTACTGAATGCTGATGCTTGAAAATGCACCTGTGTTGCACCTGCAAAAGAATGTGTTATTTCCAGAACACCCTGCAGAAGTTGCTACGTTCCAGTGACATTGCCCAGTCCCTTCCTGTCCCTGCCATCACACAGTTCCTTCAAAGCATCACCATGCTCTCCTTATGGTGAATGGAAGCAACTCCCAGTGATTTAACTGGTGTGGGAAAAATGCTTGCATGTAAAAACTTGCCATTTTGGAATTTAAAAAGGCCTTTTCCTTTATGTCAATAAGAAATTTAGTACATGTAAGCTCTTTACAGTGAGCCTGAGGTGTCTATATGTCACATCAGTAATGAAATCTTGTTATTGCTGTGTTTTATACAGGCAGGTGCACACATGTTGGAGTCTTGACTTCACATCCTCAGCAAGATGTCGGACAGCTTCAAAGGGCTGTACTTGACCTAAAATATTTGGTTGATACATTTGTCCTTGCTGACTGGAGCTCTGAGGTTCTTGTGCAGGACGCCTGGGGTGGATAAGGCCTCAGATGTTTTTTCCAGTCAGAGCCTTTCCTCTTGCATTTGGGGGAGAATATCTGCGAGACGATCAAAGCACATTACCATGATTAGCCCAATTAGCTTTGATTAGCCCAAATGTGAGGTGGAAAATGTGAGTAAAATTAGCGTAACCTTTTTTCTTGACTGATATGTTTCTTTACCTGCCTCTTTATTTATTTATTTTTTTAAGTCTCAAATCTGATGATTAAAATAAGTGGTTTTTAGTCTGGTTCAGAGAGGGCACAAAAAATTAGATTTTCTGCTACTATAAATTAATTGAATTACCAGTTAGGCAGCTGGAATGTCCCTACAGGTGTAGAAAACTTTTCTCCACCTTTTCAAGTCCTCCGATCTCATTACTGTCATGACAAATTTCCTACAAATGACCTACCAGCTTTCCACCAGCTAAGTATATGGCCAGTCATTCTTCTCAGTAAAAGTCAGCCAGTCCTTTTTTAACATGAAACTAATGAAGTGATGAAAATTTACATCAGCAAAGGATTTATCACAGTATTTTACACACAGCATTACTACTGAATTAAAGATATTGAATAGTTCCATAAATACCCAGTGCTGCTCATAATCCAAGACTTGAAGTCTAATTCTGTTCTTTTAGAGCCAAACTGGTAAAGAATAAGCATAATAAAGGCAGAATTTCTTCCCTTTCTTCCCTTTAGTCTTTAGTTCAAAATAAACCTTTTTTTTTTTTTTTTTCTTTTTTTTCCTACTCCATCAGAGGAAAATGATTTCTTGCAGCAGAAGTAGCGGAAGTTATGATCGTGCTACTTGGTGATCTGAGAAATGTATATTGTTGTATGCAGCCAAGAAACATTCTGGAAAAGGAAATATCCCTGTAGCTTTCCTCTTCATCTTTGCATCTGATATACAGTGTGATGTGTTAAATGCCAATATGCATATGGCCAAATGGACCAATGAGCCCTCCTCTTGTCTTTTTGACTAACCTAAAGTCTTTATTTGACATTAATGAGTAAAAACTGAAGATAATTTGCTAACTCAACCTGACAACTGGTTGATCATCTTTATGGTCATCTGTGGTTTAAATGGAAGCTTGCAGAAGGTGAGTGTCCAGAGCCTGCATAGCCATTATGAACCCATTGAGGAAAATGTGATAGTTGCAGAAATATCTTACTTAAAATGACTTAAATAGTTAGCAATTGTTCATTATTTCAATTAGATGAGTTAAGTAGGCTTATTATTTGGGTCTGTGCTGCTAGGTGTAACTCTTGTGTGATATTCCCAAGTCATTCTAAGTGTATTTAAAAACGTATCTGGATTTGTCCTCTTCACTTTTGATGAGGCAATGTCTGTGTGGAATAATACTTGGAAGAGAGTGACAGGGAGTGAGAACAAGACAGGCAATGAGACGAAGATGAGGCAGTACCCAGGACTTTAAGTCACTCATTGTTGAAGTCAGTGATTTCCTCTGTGCTAATAGCCAAAGCCAACTATCAAACATCACGGCTAAACTTCCCTCTCCTTGTCTTCTACCAAGTAGAGTGGCTGTATCTAAGCAGTCATGGAAAAAAAGCATTCTCCAAGCTTTGCCCAGACATCAGCTGGGAGATAGATGGCTGGCACAAGTCAAGGCTACATCAGCACTTTTGTGGTGAAAGTTGTCACATCTCCAAGCTCAAGCCATTGCCTTGACTAGGTTTAGTTTTCTCGTATGGATGTAACTAGGGAGGCTAACCATTAATACTGATTTTGGGGAGGAAGGAAGGACTGCTGGGTATGGTAGTCAATCATTCGGAATTGGCAAATATGTCTTGCTTAAGAATATACCTAGATCATATGTCATGCATATTTGCTTAACTAAGAAATCTTCATCCAAGGTTTAGATATGGATTATTTCAGGGTTCCAGAATGAGGCACGTATGACACCTTTAGCACCCAAACATGCTACATCAAAAATAACCAGGTCTTTAACAATCAGAAATATAGGAGTTGAATTTTTTCTTATTTTTGGAGGTTAATTGTTAAAAGACAGAGGAACAGAGGGCTGGCAGTCTCTGCCTTGCTATATAATCAGTCCATTCACCTCCATTACAGCTGAAATAGAGATGAATGCGAGCATGTACTTAAAAATGTAACTGGAAAGGATGTGTGGGCAAACCTGTTTCTTACCAATCCCTCTATCCTTGTTTCTCAACATAGTCTCACTCTCTAATGACAAGCAATTAATCACCAGGATTTCACAGGGAACAGGAGGTGGGATAGACTTTTCACATGGGCTTATGATGTGCAGCTAAAACTACTTTGAACTAGGACTTTGGTATTCAAAAGGCATGCTATTAACTTCCCTGACCTTCCCTGAGAAGCATGCCTGACACTGAAATTTTGCTAGTCATATGTGCATATCACCCCCAAACTATAACCTGTAGAAATAGTAGATTTGGGACAAGAGAAACTGGATGTAAAAGTGAATGCTGTCTACTGGCTTCAGCCCAAAGCCACATCCTATTTGTGCCCCTCTGTTCCCTTAGCACCTAGATGTGACTTTGATATGAACTTAGCACAACTGCCCAGTGCGAAGAACTGCCTTTCTGGGCCCCTGGTGTCAGTGCAAGATATTTCCACGAAGGAGTGATAACTACAAGCAATTGTGTAATCTTTGCAAGCCAACAGGGTCGTCTACCTTGTGTTGTTAATGACTGTTATTCTTAAAAACAAAACCAACAACAACAAAAAAAAAAAGTGGAATAAACAAACCCTGAGTTGCAAGACCACCTGCTGCTGGCTCTGTACAGACTTGCTATTCTGTGTAAATATGGCTTATAGGTGGAGGAACTCCTGACTACTTATTCCTAATAATACTCTGAAATTTCTCTAAATTCTCTAATCTACTCTCTAATTTCTTTAATTTCTCTAATCAAGGTCTTGGAAGGAGTCTTCATGGGCACTTTTTCAAGAGAAACCTGCTGTGGATTTATTGAACTCTCTTGTACTATCACAAAAGAGATAACAGCGAATGCTGAATGCTCCTAAATAAGACCTAGGAGACAAGGATTGACTCATGAGGATCCACTTTCGGGTTCTGCAGGGAGGGAGGTGTTAGTACAGACTCAGCCCTTGCAGGATGTGAAAAGGGACCTAACACTTGCACAAACCAATGCTGTGAGGGTGTTCATCCCTACATATCCCAGGGTGGAGTGCCTGTGCCAACAGGAGCAGTGAAATTGTAATAACAGGTTTTGATGTGCTCTGAAATTAGAAGGACTGATGGAGGAGCAAGCTGAAGTATTTATACTATGGCTGGGTGGTGAGTCTGGCTTCCACTTGAGACTGGTGTGCCAGATGTAATTGCAGGGTTTTTTTTTTGTTATTTTTATTTCTCAGAGCTAGTGCTGCAAAGGCAGACGTGCACAAGGATTTCACTTCTGGATCTGAAACGTAGAGTTCATTGGTACAGCAGATGAGCAGGCAATATGAAGAACGTACCCAGCCATTGGATAGTAGTTGTATAAACAGACTTTCTCTGGAGAATGGATTCTAGATTCAGATCCTGGGATTCACAGACTGAATCCCAAATTGCTGGACACCCTCCATCCTGAACTGCTTGTGACAGTGCAAACCAGCAGGGCCTCAGAGAGCTTGGTGGCAAAGTGCGATGGTTGGTGCTGATGGTGGTCAGGCTGTGTATCCTCCGTCAGAAGGTTTCTGGGGCAGATGATAAGGGACACTAGAATGAATTCACAGAACAAGCCCTGAGAAGACAGTGTGTCTTTGAAAAATGCATGCTGTGGAATGACATTTGCAGAAAACACACTTCCCCCCTCCCCAGTATCACTGTGAAACTAGAAACTCTTCTGTTGTAAAGATAAACTCCTGCCAGTCCCTAAGAGACCAAAATGGAGGAGACCTTCAGTATGTAGGGTCTGATGGGAACCATGACCTTCTTAATTGTAGTCAAGAAAGTCTGGGAGAGACGGGCAAGTGTTCCCCTGGCTTCTTTTTTCTCAGCAGAGAAAGCAAAAATTGAGTAAGTGGCTGGATCTAGCTCCCAGATTAGACCAAATCAGTACAGGGATTGAGCTCAGATTCAAACTCTTCTCACTAGGGTTTGGCTGCCAGTAGCGGATATCTCCCAAGATCTGATTGCATGAGACTTCTGAAGTCTTGGATAGAGACCTGTGGACTAGTGAAACAGGCACTAAAAAAAAAAAAAAAAAAAAAAAAAAAAAAAAAAAAAAAACAGCGTATAGAAAGGGGAAGTTCTATTTTCTGGAAGTACAGGAAGAAGTATGGCGAAAGTGGGAAGTAGTTCAAGGACCAGTTTGGAATAGTGTCAAGTGGATACAAATAGTGCATGACTAAACTTAGGCTGAAAATAAAAAAATAAAAAGCTCTTTGAGAAGGGTTTCCTACTGGAATGAGTGTCTGTCTGAGTGGTTTGGCTGTGGATCCCCCTGTTTTTATTTGTGCAGTGTGTGAATGCTCAGTCACATGGAAAGGAAAAAGCTCCCAGTATAAACTTTTTCATTTTTTTTTCCTCAGTATCCTCAATAAGCTTCCCAGCTGCAGTCAGTCCAGGGTAAGAGACCTACTTCTTTTTTAAAGCAAATGACTAATGAAAGGTAAGTTCTTGTGGATAGTTATGATGGCAGGGGATGTTTATGGGGATCCAGAAAAGATCCAAGTGTGTTGGGATGAGGTCTAGGTGATCAGGTAGGGACATGAAGATGGGTGGGATCCTCCAGCAAGGTTAACTCTGTTTTTAATGTTACTGCTGCCGGTGTCTTGCAAGAGGAGAGTGGATGCTGTTTGTATCTCATTGCCATGTGCTGGAGGAGAGGCCTGTGTACTAGTCCAGATGTCCACGGACTCTCTGGTGGGCTGAATGCTGCTGGCTTTTCCGTGTAGTCCAAGATCTGCAGAGTTTGCCAGGAGTCATTCCTCACAGGTGTGCTTTTCACCCATCCTGGCTCCATTTTCCTTAGGTTACTGGAATTTGCCTTCAATCCGTGGTGCGTGATGATACATCGTTGCCACTTTAGTTCTGGAAATGGGTCATAAATAACATGCTCAACAATTGATGTGAGTAGTAAGGCTTTGACGGCCGTGGGAACAGCTGTCTTAGGGACTCAGAACTTTGGTCTGCCCTGGATCAGGGCAGGTTGGGTTCATTTCCTCCTGCAGGGATCAGCAATACGCTAAGTCTTCTCTCTAACATACTGGCACCTTTTGGGTGGAGACCAAAGCATGGTGTTTAAAGGGAGCGTGGGCACTCGTTGCTGTGACAGTGACAAGGCGGCAGGGAAAGGGAGAGGGCAGAAGGAAGCCAGGACGGATAGCTAAATACTCCCGTATCTCACAGACCCTGAGATCTCCACCAAAAGACTTCACTCAAACTGTATTCCAGGAAGTGATGACAGGGGGCCTCCATTCCCTATGTAATATTCTACCAACCATAACACTGTTTAGAAATCAATAATAAAAATGAGAAAAGTCTTCCCTTGTTGTCCCTATGAGTAAAGCAACTCTCTAGAAACTTTACCAACAGCCAAAGGAGTTGAATGATGTAAAATGCCAGAAAGGAATTCATTCTTTAAAAGAAAAGATTTTGCAAGTTTGCTGTTCTTAGCTCTGAATATCGGAGGTGATGGAGCATGGATACACCCAGTACTGAGCTTATCTCTGCACCAGTGCTGTTCCTGTAGACCTCAACTCCAGCCATCAGCTTAATTATGGGGAGTCCTCTAAAGAGACTTGTCCCCTTTTATATCCAGACAGGGCAACATTTGCCATACCCTGGGAGAAATGGAGGTCTACTGGTAAAATTCTTTCTGTAGGAGTTAATGGTTGGTGTTATTTTTTTTATATCTGGATGGTCTTGTGAGAAGATACTGCTGGGTGCTGAGGGGACAGAGGCCTGATGTCAGAAAACTCCAGCTTGCAGTATGAGATAATTCAGAATATTTCAGTGGGGACCCTGGCCAAACACACTGTTTTGGACACGCATGGTATGGTATGGGTGTCCTGCATCCTCACTTTCTCTGTGTTTCCAAATGGCAGCAGGCATTCCTCCCACAAAGGCATGGGGAAGGAGGTGGGTATTAGCAGCAGGAATCCGCAATCATGCAAGTTCCCCTCTTGCTAAGAGCTCCTTCCTTCCTCTCCTTTTCTCCACCAGAGCAGTTAAACCTTCACTGCTGAAACATAATAAATTGCAGGTCTGGCCCCTAACGATTCCTAGTCCGGGAAGCCAATGGCTTGGGCGATTTATCTCCAAATGATTAAACCTGCAGACAAAGAAAGGGCGACTTGCCTGATCTAAGTGACTGGCCATGAATTATTCAGTCGGCCATTGGGAGCTCTCCTGGCTGCTGTCGGGGACGATCGGCTGGGGACCGACAGGAGCCACCAGCCAGCCCTCGTTTGGCTCCGCAGACACATGGGACCTGGTCCCTGTCCCGCCGGGGCATGCAGGGCTGTAGATGGCAGCAAAGGCTCTCAGATGGGAAGGCAAAGCTGTGCGTTTCGGCTGTTTTCACCACCTTCCAGGAGAGCGTTCGAGCCAGAGGGTGCATGGCAGCTCTCTGGGGGGCTCCAGCACTGGCCTGAGTCCTGGAAAACGATGTGGAAAGGCAGGCAGGTTTGTCCTGAGAAAAAGAAAGCAGAGAGGATACGTCCTTCAGGCAGGACTGAGGTGAGTGGGGAGAGGAGAGCAACGCTGTGTGTTCATGTGTGTTTAACCCCATACTCTCCTGGAGGGCCCCCTGACCCATCCAGATAAGTAAATGCTCCTTGTGCTTTTGCTGCCCGGCCACCTCCACTCACCCAAGGACAAGGGGACATCCCCACTGCCTACAGGGACTTCACCCCAAGGTGGGGATTAGGGAAGAGAGGTCACCAACTCTTTCATTGCTCTGTTTTTGTTAGTTGCTGAGTTATTTTCCTGAGTTATTTTATTTTCCTTCAGCATAATCAATACTAACCTGTAGGGAGACTCAGCAGTCCTTATAGCTGAGGGACTAGAAGAGGATGCATTGAAGTCTATGCAGATATCAAACATCCTTTGGTTCTGGGTGCAGGATCAAGGTCTCTACCCAGTCTGCCTCTGCAGTGCCTCAGCCTCCCTTGCGAGTTGACCCTTGTCTCCTCAGCTGGACATGTGGAGTTGATAGGTGGGACACAGTGCTCTGGAGTGCTGGAGTGAGCTGTCTGATAGGAACAATGGGGCTCCTGATAAAGTTGGGACTGATCATGGGTCTTGCACACCCAGAGTGTGAGGCTGGACATGTCTGCAAGGAAACAGGGGTTTCCACCCCGATTGATGGTGCAGCTTCAGCCCGTTGACCCTGTGCTACTCTCTCTTCTGTAAATTAACCAAGCTGGGAGAAATCTGACCCCCTAAGATCCACAGTGTTAGTAAGTGGATGCCCTGGGGAATAAGCTGAGGTAAGAGCTATTCATGGATTTCAGATCTTGCAATTTCACCCTGGTCCTGAACATGATGCTGGAGATCAGAAGGAATTTACCCACTTTGCAGCTCTTTAGAGAGCCCCACCCTGACTCTTAATGCCTTAGAAAACTTACCAAGGAAGAGCAGGTGAATTTGGTAACAGTGGCTACAAAAAATTGCAAAAAAATTCTTCATTAAGCAATCCAATGAAGGGTCCATATTCAGTCTTTGTCAAAATCACCTTGTTTTTTTTTTTTCCTTTACGCCCTTTATAGCTGTGTGATGTAATCTAGACTAGGACAGTGGAGGTGCACAAGTGTTAAGGAGGGAGCACTGCAGTGCTGATGGCTGAAATAATGTATTATTTGGCAGGCTAAATTTCTGAGTCCAACCGCGTCTTAACTGTGCCAGCTGGCTACTTTGAGAGTGGGAAATAGGCAGTACCTCCAGGATCCAGGGCTCTAAAAGGTCAGGAATGCTCTTTATTTTGTTTTGCACATATGTTTTGGAGAAACGAGCGCCCTTTGTTCCAACAAGACGTAAGGATGTGTTGAGAAGTAGTTGAGCCCTGGCTGATGTCTCTCCACAGTGTAATGCATCTTCTACTTCCCAGCCTCAAAGGGTGGGAAAGGGTTTTGGCCAGTGATCAGGATCAGAAAGGCACTTTCATCCTAGAGCAGTAAGGAAAACTGCCTGGCTCTGGGTGAAAGCACAAAGATGGCACTGTAGGAAGCAGCAATCTCCTCTGTGCCAGGAATGGGTGGAAATCCCAAACAGATGTTCCAGGTCAATGTGTACCCTCATCCTCTGTGAGTCACACCTACCCCTGCCTCATACCCAAGAGACTAGACTTGGGCAACCCTTACGTAACACCTCATGTCATTGAGGTTCATGCAGTTACAAAAATCAGACTAGGTGAAAAAGGGTGAAAAGCCCTTTGGGGACTGCTGTTCCAACCCTCCTCAAGCATCCTGGGAATATCTGTGCCAGAGCCTAATGCGATTCTCACTTGCATTGGTATCAGTCCAGACTTTGAACTGGGGTCAATGTGAATGGTGGTTGAAATTGGATGGATGCAACTTTAACATGAAAACAAAAGGAAATGGAATTGCACTCATTTAGCTCTGGTCCATGAATAATAGGAAATCCTGGTTTGCAGGTTATGGGAAACTGTTACATTATCTTGATATTTCCTGTAATAAATATATTTTACTTTGCCACTTCTTTTTATACTGTGTGTTTAAAAACAACTGCCCAGATTTTCACTGGGAGGTGATAGCCCACATCTAGGCTGAGTAGCTCTGGCAGCAGATTCACTGCAGCCCCAGCTCTGCTGTGGGACTGGGGCCAGCCCCTGGAGACCCCGTGCTTCCTCCTGGGCATGCACTACTCTGAGCAGCCTCCGAGAGCCGTTCCCTGCCCATCTCTGCGCCCCCAAGTCGCCTTGGGATTCGTGCACTTCCGCTCAAAGGGCCTTTGAAGGAGACAACGAGCGCTAATGGGAAGCTAACAAATGATTCCTGGTACTCCTCCTCACCCTCTCAGCAGCCTGAGGGCCACGTGGTTTTAATTAATCAGTCGGCTCATGCAGTGACATTGACACAAATGGCACCTGCTGTCGGTTTCTCCCACATAAGTGCTGATGATAAATGGTAGTGAGTGTGCTGGCCAGTGTTTCCAGTTGGCCGTGCTGAGATGGATGCTTGTGTCCCTCCCTGCGATGGAGGAGTTAATCATAATGAACAGTGAACATGTAGCATGAGCAGCTCTTGTCTGCCCTTCCACGGAGCGTAAGGCAGGCTGGTTAACAGGGAGCTTCCGTCACCGCTTTGGAAAGACACAGAAGGGAGCCAGCTCTTCCTTGGTTGGTTGGGTTTGACCCGGGTGGGTCAAGTTTTATAGGATGATTTAGGTACCTGTGTATGCAAGGCTAATAAATGCTGCTTATGCATTAACCCTTCCCAGCTGCAGTGCACCAAGTACTATGAGTTGTCCCCCAGCACAAGTGGACTGGCTGGTGCCATCAAGAGGACATCTCTTCTCCAGCCAGCAGGAGGTAGGGGGCGCTGCTGCTGCCATGCCCTGTATCTGCCAGGGAGGACTTCCAGATGAGTCTAGCTTCTCCAGAAAAAATGGCTCCTAATTTCATCAAGGTTCATCTCCAAAAGGCTTTCCAAGCACTCTTAATCCCCTATTGTTCCTCTCCTGGTCACCATGGATGGGAGATCCTACGAACAGTAGTATGACCCACCACAGCGCCTGTTGTTGGATGATATAGCAAGGCATGCCTCCATCACTGGAAACCTTGCTGTAGGGTGTCACAAAAGGGGCCAATGCTGTCGGGTGGTTACATTCTTCTCTCCACACATGATGAGGGAGCCTTTGTGCAGAAGGTCTGCATCAAGCATCTGTGTAACATGCAGAATGATTCATCCTCTGGCACCTGAGCTCAGTGGCCACTCGGTGGCAGTGATTAATAGCAGGTAAAAAAATTTTGAGGGGAGCTAGGTCAGAGGGAGTTCATGCATGTGCCTAACTTTCCTTTTGTTGAAGTGTTTCACAGCTATCAAAGATACTCAGATAATGGGGTAACCTGTGACAGAAATGACGCTGGGGATGGTGTAAGAGTATGGTGATAGAGACAGGAATGTGTCTGTATTGCCAACGCTGAAATCAGTGGGACCAGTCACTATATAAGCATCCTGCCTGGAACTCAGTGATGAATTGAAAGCCTCAATGGGAAATGCAATACCTGGACCACAAAACACTGTCTGGTGCTCAGAGCAGGTATGGACAGATTGCAGACTCCCTTGGGTCTCTCTCAGGCCTGACACGCAGGATCGAAAGATCATGAAAGACTCCCACTTAGGGATTTGGAATCTTCTGCAGTGAGCAAGGAGGAAGCTTTTTGTGTCAGCACTGCTTTTGGACTATGCTTTGTGACTGAAGAATTAATATCTGTATTGTTATTGATTTCTGCACAACGATTTTGGCAGCCCACATAAATGATCTAATTGTTAAATTAATTCTGTAACTGTTAAGAGTAATCTTTATAAATGATGCTATGTAGCTGCATAATCACATTCATTTAGTCTTGTTGTATCAGCTATGTGTTTTTTAGCCTTTGGGGAACTGGAGCAGCATTTTTTTTTATTTATTTTTTTTTTTTTTAAAAGAAGACCCCGAAAAGCCTTCCAAATGCCAGCTTCTCTTCGTCTGTTCTGAGCAGTGCAATTTAAGATTGAAAATACATGTTTCTGTCTGAAATATTTGACAGCATGATTTGAATGTGAAGAACTGTGCAGTCTCTCCTCCCTTGACAGCTCATTGCACAGGTCTGTGTGTCAATGCAGCATACGGACACGTTACGGAGACTGGGGTCACCGATGTGACGTTTACTCATTGCTCTGCCACCGAGCTGGACATGCAGTGAACCGGAGATGCAGCCTGCATGCCAAATGAGATCAGTATTCCTGATCTTCCACTTTATCTGCTTTGGGGCCCATTGATCACTGTCAGGGATCACTGTATTGGGTCTCCCTTGAAAAAGAGCCTTGTTCTGCTGCTTGCTACTCTGATCCAAAAACGCCATCAGCAGCTGAAAAGTCATTTTGACTTGAATTTTTTGCTTTTAGAAAGAGAAGAAAAAAAAATCACTCTCCTCCAAATCACCTAAAGAATTTAAAATAATACCTGTAAAAAATCTGTAGTTCATACAAGAACAACTAATGCTGATCCAGGCACCGAGGAAATGTTTGAGCCTTGTAGATATGTTTGCTATCAGAAAGAAGAGCACAGCACAGTCTGTGGAAGGCACATTGCTCCTTTTCCAGATACCGTCTCCTGTCCGGTATGGGACAAGAGCTCTTGCACTAGATTAAATATCCCTAATATCCCGATCAGTGTGTGAAACAGAGGAAGACATTTCTTTCTTCTTGCTGCACCAGGCTAGAAGTTGCTAATATTTGGGTTGCTCAGTGTAGGCTCTCCAGAATTTTATTGTTTTATTGTTATGTGCTATCACAGAATCGTAGAACCATTATGATTGGATAAGACCTTCAAGATCTTCAAGTCCAACTGTAAACCCATCATCACTAGGCCTACTAAATGTCACAATAAACATTTTGTTCATCAAACATTTTTTTCAGCACTGCCATCAGCGCTTGATTAAATAGCTGATGGAAAATTCTCCCTAGGTGAAGGAAAAAAAAAAAAAAAATGAAGTAACCTGCAAGATTTTTCACAGGATCAGTATGGCCATGAGTTTTAGTGAGGGAAAAGGCATTGCTCAGACTTCTTTTCCTGACTGCTCAGCATCTCCTCTCCTTCAGTCTCCTTCCTATTCCTTCTATAGATGGGGTGGCTGCTTTGGAGGTCAGAAGAAATCAAGAACTGGTTTGTTGCCATCTTTGCCAATGTCACCTCCCGAACTGTGCTTGACATGGGAGTGAAAAGTGGATGTAGGAACTTTACCACTTTAAACTAGGAGCATTTATAGAGCTCTGCATTCCTCTTCATGCAGATCCTGGAGGCTATGTAGAGTCCCAAACAACAAACAATATTTTTCCATATTCCTCCATTTTAAGTTCGCTCTCTGAGATACTTCGGCTCGATTTTCAGTGGGTTCAGGCACCCACAGATCCTGTCATTGCTTAGTCAAGTACTGTTACCCAAATCCTCCCTTTGCAGCATGTACTGCCCATCTCCAAACTCTGGTAGAACTGTGATTTTGCTATGTTTATGCTAAAGCTACTATAAATACACAGCGGTTTCCTTGTATTCTTCCCAGTATTTTAACTATATTATGTTTCCCAGACACATACATTTTCAATTCCCTTGTCACGTTACTATCAGACACAGAGGGAAGTATGGACTACTGTGTTAAATCACATAGCTGCAAAGAGTCCGAGCAATATGCAGTGGTGCGTGCATATGCCAATTAAGAATACATCCTACTTGCATTGTCTGGATGCTTTTCTCCTTCAGAGAGTTCTGGTTGTTTGGTTGCAATTATTTGGTAAGTCTAATGAGGCTGAAAAGAGGTCAGATCACCTGTAAATGTCTTAGAAGTGTGGGAGCAGATGTGAATGTATGTCTGTAAAATTTAATGTTCCAAAGACTTTAAAGTAAAACAAAACAATTTCCCTGGAGTCCTGACTCTGCAGACTGAATATAAAAATAGTTGTCTCATATTTTACATAACCTTTGGGACTCCCAAAAGAAACTGTCTGCCTGAATCAAAGACTTGTTGCCTTCAGTGTGTCACTTGTCAAATCTTATGTGGTCGTTTCAGGATAAATACTAATACACTGATATTTCTCATTTATCATGCCCTTCTGTAGTGATCATCATTGGAAAAAAAAAAGAAAGAAGAAGAAGAAGAAAGGAGAAGAAAAAGAAAAAAAAAGGAGGTTAATTATATTTTAATTTGGTCATAGGTGACTTCTACTGGTACAAATAGTAAAGCTTCTGTTCTCTTTCTTAGAAGAAGTAACAGGCTGCTAGCACATGTTCAGTACTCACACTAGACAGCACTTTATGTAAGACTATGGTTGCAAAGATTGCAGCTTCATATGCTATGTCCTGGGAAGCCTTCATTTCCTAGAGAGATAAGGGAATATATAGGAACCCAATTAATCCATTTGACTTTAGAGCCTTGCTTGAAACAGGCCAGTTTTCACTTAGGAACAATTGCAATGACCTGATCCAGAAAATAATTATTGTTAACATAATTAATGTTAAAATAATTAACAACAGGTCTTGTCTCTGTAAGATGATAGTTATCATCTGTTAATTATTTGTATCACAATCACTCCTTTATGAGTTTGTTTTAGGCATGGATTAAACATGTAGGTCATTGCTCTAAAAAGTTTAGCTCCTAAACAGATGAGCAGATAAGCAGAGAATATTAGCATATTTAATTTAGAAAGAGAGATCTAAGTACAAACATGTCAGGTTGGCATATGTATAATTTGAAACGCACATATAGTTTCTCGTGTTAATCACCAGTACCTGATTCAAATAGGAATAAATGACAATTTTTTTTTCAAAGGTCCCTGTAAAGATTTTGTGCTAGCTTCCTTTAAAATCTATGAAGACTCGCTATGGAGCTTATGAAGATCTCATTGGATAAACAAAGATCTTTAAATACCTTTGATTTTTGGCTTAAAGTAGCTCTTCTATTTCTGTGGAAATAATTATGGGTATTTCTGGTGAAACGGGCACATGAACACAAATTTCTGCAGTCTCATACTAGTACTTTACAACTTCCCCCTCTCCCCTTGCTCTACAGAAATAAGAGGGTCATTTTTACCCATTCAGCACCATTTGCAGAGTTTTGCAGAAATACGTTGCACAATGTTTGCAGAATACTTGGAAGATTTCTATCTGAACAAGCATGGTATTGAAATTTTCACCTGTTTTTTTATTGTTGTTCTTCTATTTTTTTTTAAGGGTTATAAATCTACTTGCCAAAGCTACATCCTTCTGTGGCTTAGTCGTTGGTCAGTTCCACATCAATGTGTTCATTATATAATATGCTGATGTGGAAATTACCGGAAATTATTGCTTCCTATTACATAACTGTTGCTGCGTATCTGATATGTCTTCTGATACTCAGGGGAACAGAAAGAGCCATAGCTCTAATTGCTGTTACATTTTGTGCAGGCCCTAGACTGTAGACCATCATTAGCTTTTAGGAATTGCACAACATGATTTCCTTGGGGTATTTTTTTTTTTTTCCCTTGAAATATCTTTATATCTACAGTTCCTTTATAGTTCCTATAAAATCAAAGCTAGTTATTTGTACTTTCATGACTGGAACACTGGAGTGCTGAAAAATGTTAACAACTGTACCTAGACCTCCATGTTGCTTTAGGAACTCAGGCAATGGGTTCAAGCAGCTTCCATCAAGTGTATGTAGTCCCAGTGCTAAATGAGCAATGAAGACAAGACAGTTCAGCCCATGGAAGTGTATGAGCTGAGTTGCAGTCACTATCCATAACCCTTCATGCATATATGCTTAGCAAGACGAGGAGGTCATGTCTCTTATCTTAAAATGTGATAAAGAACATTGAAGTTAAATTACGTCCACACATATCTCATGATATGCAACCATATGGACAATCCCCCATTTCAGCTGATCAGAGATAACTAGTGAAGCCAATTTCTCAGCTGTGTGCATTGAGTCCCTGGTGATGTTAGTAGCTGATAGGGCTACTGGCTGCTGTGAAGTGGTGTAACGTAGAAAATGTCCCAGTGGCAGCCCACGTGCTCTTTTAAAATATTGCAGAATGGTTATATGGCAGCATCGAACTAAACTGTGTCAGTGGCAAATGTGGAAGCTTCACATTTCAGCAAACCAAAATCAGAATCGCATGGCTAAATGTGAGTCAACTTTGAAGCAGTCAACCTCCAGTGTAAATAATGCACTCAGACAAACTTCATTCCATATGCTCTGGTGCATAGCTCGTAGCATTTCATTCAGCAAACCCTTCAAGAGCCAGACTTCTCATGCAGCTAGCACTATTTTGGGAAATTTAAAGATTTCAGAGACAAGTAACATTCTGTATGTGAAGAAATGCAACACATGAATGTCCTATAATAAACAAGAAACATCATTTTGCCAGTTAGGAACTGTTAAGTGCTCGTGGGTTGAGTTGCATATTAACAAATTAACCTAGTCAAAGTTCAAAACTCTTTGTAGGAGGTACTGTACAAATCAAATAGGGAGGACAAAGACTGTCTGCCTTAAATAGTATGAGTAAGGCAGGACACCAATGTCATATTCTGCTATGGACTTATGCGCTATTTCCTTGGCAAGCCCCTGATAAGCAGTTGTAAAAATGTAGTTGGGTTTCTACTGCTCATGTGCACTGCAGTTTCTCAGGTTTGTGCAGCAAACACAGCATGCTGGACTGGTACCTTCATGCAAAGGAGTCTGCCTTGAACATATGACAAAACAAGATTCAGTGTCTACGCAGTTTGAGACCTGCACATGTTTGTATATCCTTAGGAATAAGTGAGGTGGCTATGCTGGATGGAGCACGTTGAGTAAGCAGAAAGGGGAGCACAAGACCTTGTATTGTCCAGGTGGTTTTGACACAGCCTTTACTTAACTGTTATCAAAATTCCTGTTGAGAATAATATATCTGAGATCAAGGTTATTACCTTGTTTGACCACCATTGGAAATACCACTCCAGGAATCAATAACACAGAGGACATTTTGGCATCTAATACCCAATTCAAGTAGGCAAAATAGTCACTTTTATTTATATGACTTTTAGCAAGACATATTGTAAATTGAAGCATATTGCAGAAATTTGGTGCCCTTATAGTTTTTTTTATCCACTTTAAAATAAGAATTCGCTCCCTGTAGGGTTCAGAATCTGCCTCACACAGGCAGATAATATTGTATGATCATGAGATAAGTTCAGGTTGGAAGGGGGCCTCTAGTTCAACCTCTCTCTCGAGGCAGGGTCACACAGGAGATCAGACCATCTGGGTCACAGCTTTTTCAAGCTGGGTCTTGAAAACCTCTAAGGATGGAAAGTGTACAGCCTGGGAACCTGGTACTATTGTTAGACTGTCTTTATGGTTATCTATTACTGCCTTTTAGCAGTTATATTTGTAGGACCTGTTTCTGCGATTTTCTCAGATCAACATTGATAATAATTATATGAGTAAGATTTTAGGTAAGGGGAAATAAATATTTGGAGTAACACAGCAAATAATAAGAAGTATTTGGTGAGCACCTTAAGTGTCTGTAGTTCTAGAAAAGTTGGACTTTTAGGAGCAGGAACTAAGAAGGTCTCAGAGAACATGCATAAGTGGGAATTGTTAGGACTAAGTGGCTACTTTTCTTTATGTATTTTTACAGTGTTCATAAGGAAAAAAGTACAATTTTTCAAATGCCCTGGAATTTATGGAATGTTTATTTACTTAATCATGTTTGCAGGTGTTACAAGTCTGTGTGACAGAGTGAGAGGTAGTCAGGAGCTGTTGACGTGCCATTAATATCTTAGGCCAAGTGATTACTCTATCAATAGTCATCTGCTAGTGAGAATGACCAAAAAAATGGGTTCATATCTATGTCTTGCTAGTGATTTCTGCAAAGCCTTTGAGTATGTTTCTTAATTTCTCTTCAGTTCTTTATCTGGAAAATTATGACACTTTGTTTCTCCCCATGGCCCTTGTTTGTCTTGTCTATTTAGAACGGCTTTTTTGACAGGTAGTATCTCTTACAATACTTGCGTAAGGAACCTAATGTAAAGGACCTTGTTCTTGGAGACCTCTGTGTCCTGCTGTTGTACAAATAATATATAGAGCAATGTGTTGTGCTAGTATTTAGCTGGTGCTGAATGAGAGATCGTTTTAAAACAGAGATCTTTTTTGGTGTTGGATTTTTCTTCCTTTCACACCTGAATAGTCATTGCTCCAGGAGGCACCCTCAATTCCTATCTGCCTTTGTTTCTAAGTATAGCAGGAGGGTCATTGTTTAAGAATACTTTTAATCACCCTCTCTACAAATCCTTCTTCTATTGATGTCTGAGTGAAAGAGAGGAAAACTGCATGGCTGATCCATTTGGATTTATAGAGGTACTCCATTAGGTCATGGTTCCTCTCAACTATTTCTCTTGGGCTTTTCAAGGCAGGCTTTAATAGCAGTTTATATCAGATCCAGGAAGCATAATATTTTTGCTGACTTCTTAAAATGCTGCCAAAATCTCTGTAGGAGAAAGTTGCAGGTGAGTTGAAGGAGTTGGCACTTTTCAGCAGGAAAGGTGCCTGCCAAGGTTGCTTGCAGGTCCCGAGAACTCCAGGAAAATCCTTCAAAATGATCTGTGAGATGCTTTGCCAGGAATGAAAAGAGAAGGGCTCTTCACTTTTCACAGTTTCTTTCTGGAATTTTTCAGCATCATTTCCCAGACTGACTCCTATAGTGAGGTGAAAGTAAAGACAACAAGCCAACAAAAAAAATCTTTAATATAACCCTGGATAAGGAATATTTGAGCATCTCAGGGGTGAAGTAAAGCCTTGTGGATATAGGAAAATCAAACTCTTAGGAGACTTATAATTAGGGCATTTACATTCAAGGCTCTTCCTTATTTGGTGCTTCAGTGTTTTCCCCAGAACTCCCTAGATTTTCATCAATGTTGGGTCATTATTTTTGTGCAACTAAGACAACACAATGCAGCCTATGCAAAACAGGATCAAAGGGAACCTGTACCCTTAAACCTACTTATGCATTAAAATCTTTGGGTCCAGCTGGTCCCACTAACGGACCTACTGATTATTCAGGTATGATTACCTAAAGAAGTCTTGCCTTGAATGATATTTTGTATCTATAGCTTCTTAATTTAGTTGTCCTTGCAGTGAAAATTATTTAGGTGAAGACTGATTATTTAAAGTTGCGAAGCAAAGATATTTCTAATGGTGGGCTGCAGACCCACAAACTATAGGGCTCCATGCAGGAATCAAACATGCAACGTTTCATTGCAATAAATTAAGAAATCAAGACAATCGAGCGGTTCTTGTGGAAAGTTTATGATGTTCTTGTTTTTACTGTGGCTGTTCTTTAAGACTTGACAGTATTTCATATAGTCTAGAAAACATTAAATTTTCAGTACTGAACATGAGAGTTGTTCTTAAACTGAAGGAAGATCACAGCACAGGGAGGTCTCGAGCCAAAAGGAAAAATGAACTGGAAATATAAATACATTAAACATGCTTTGTGGGAGACATGGGGGTAGGTGAAACTTGCTTCACCAATTTCCTGTATTTATAAAGAACTTTGTGTGTGTGTATAATATAACCCCGTCTTTAATACACTTGCATACACTATGACAGAAAAGCATGCTGAACTCATGATTCCTAGCACCATGCTGTCATTTTTTAGAGAGGGGCTACAGGATGACTAGCCAGAAATGTAGTGGTGTTGAATGAAGTTATTTATTACCTTGATGCAAAGGCATGGCTTAGTGGAGACCAGCAGGTCCAGCACTGCTCTGTGCATTGGATTTGGTGTAAAGGAGGATTTTTCTGACTATCCTATAGCTTTCTGATTTATCATACCTGGAAAGCTCATTTCTCCATCAGCCTGCATTGCAGTCTTAAATGTACTTTGCTCAGGACTAGGGCCGTCTCAAGAATTAAACAAACATTATATACAGCAATTTTCATACAACAAAAAAATCCTGTCAACACTAGGTCTGAAAACTCCTGCAGCTTTGAGCTACTTGGCTCCCTGGGTTTAAACTGTGTCACTGTCTGAAACTAAAATATCTCGCGTTCACACTCGTGTGTTCAGGACCCGACACGGAGATTTAATGTTAAATCCTGCAGTTGCCACATTGATTTGATGCAACAGTTTCAGTTGTCAGATTTTTTTTTTCTTTTTTAATATTCCATCCGGTTGGAATTTGATTGCATCATTTTAGTACATTTCTTTCGGTTCTGTAATTTTGTTGGAGACTTCCTAGCCTTTTTTTTTTTTCTTTTTTTTTCTTTGCAATATGAGAAATTGTGTTAAAAAAAAAAAGGATAATATAAAAGAGAGACAATAATTACAATATGCAGCCAAACAAAGTAAAATTTCCTTTAGCTAAATCTGTGTTTCCCTCAGGTTTTGCCATAAGGAATCTCCCATTTTTGCCTAGCCCTGAACAACATGGACTTTGTTAGTCCATATGTAGGTCCAATGCAATGATCTGCCGTATCATATTCATAGTTGCCAGCTGTTAAATGATATAACAAGATATGCTCTTGTCACTTTTAATGGAAAGCACTCTAGTGCATTTCTCCATCTTTCTCACAATATCAGTGAAACATTTTTCTATAGCTAGGCTAATGTTTCTCAAACCGTGGAGGCAGTTAAAGAAAATATACCATTAAACACAGTTTGTTTCCAGAGTGCTGCAAGCCTGCGTGGGAACAGATGAAGGCAGCCTCAGACATATATTCTGCCTGCAGATCTTGCCTCTTTATGACATTACTCAGAGAGGTACAAGTTTTGTTTGAATAATGGTGTTTTTCAGAAAGAAAATTATGAATAAGCTTTTAAATAAATGTTTTCCTTTAGAGATTGCTGCAAAATGCATGTTCAGGGCGGAATTTATATGATGTGTGTTCTGCATTCCACCTAAAATCTAGACTTCTTTTCCCATCAAAAATATTCCCCAGATCTGAGGATTCAGGTGTCTTCAACCAACCCATCATATGGATTTAGGGAAAGTGAGGGGCAAAATAATGGCAAGGCACATGCAAACACACACAGATACTTCATACTGACACATGCATGAAGATGCAGACAATGGCATTGCATGGTTAGTTTTTCCAGGTTATTAGCAATGAAGGGAAAAAAGAAAAGAATACTGGGACAAGAAAGGACTGGTCATTGAGACTGGCACACAAGTATTTGGAGAGCACAAACTCACATAGTCCAGTATGATGGGAAACAGGTTATGTTGGACTTAGCTCAAGCAGAAGCAGTATCCTGTATCTGAACTCATTCGTGCCAACATCTATTTGGAATTTGGGGTCCAGGCATGGGTTTGGAAATTGTTGCTTTTAGAAACACCTCTTGAGGACCCTACTCAGCAAGACATAAGCCTTTGTGCTTTTGGTCCATGCAGCCCATGGATGCCACCGGCCGTTGGGCTTCACCAAGGTGTCAGGGCAGTCTCCCTTCTTCCTGTTCTTTCCTGCCTTTTCTCTATTCCTTGTACCCTGTGGCTTTGCAGCTCATTAGACACAACACTTCAGCTCAAGTTGACACTCTGGGAATGATGATTTACATTTTTTCCAGTTGATTTCTCCACTGCCTCTCCCAGATTTCTGAAGAAGTCGAAGGGTTACAGACATTTTGGCCATCCAAACAGTTGGTAATGACATCAGGCTGAAGAGTATCTGAAACAAAGTCCCTGAACTCAGGAGCTCAGGCAATAAGCAGAGCAAGGGTCACCCAGGAGCAGGCATATTTTTCCCCTACTGCCTCAGGGTTAAGAGTGGGTAATTGGTATTTCCAGTTCAGCTTCTTTCTCATTTTGTGTCATCCCATCATGGCATGCCAGGAGGCATTACATTAAATGGCATCAAATAGTCATGGAGTGTGACACGATACGTTATCTGGCATGTCACCTCACACCCTGTCATAACACAGTGCACTCAAAGATCAGTGGGGACCAAAAATTCATTTGTCTGATTCCATTTTATCAGTCAATCTAAAGGGACGCAAGCGTGTTAATTATTTGCATGGTGGTTTGCATCCGGTCCTGGTGGGAAGAGAATGGGGGATGGATGGGAGAAGGACAATTACGATATTTCTTTTCAATTTTATACCAGCTCAGCATGTGTATGGATGACTGTGAGTGGAGTGTGATGATGAAGAGTCAGTCTCTAAATCTAGATGCATGATGTAAAATAAAACAAAGGAATGCGAAGGTGCCTAAACAAGTGCTGATTCCCCAGCATCATCAGACCCTAGAATCTGGGATAACTATCCTTTATGTTCTGTTAGAGACAGTGATAAAATGAGCCAAAAAATAATGATTTCTGAAACCAATTCAGAGAAAACTGATATTAATAGGTGGATTTCCATTGTCTTCAGAGAATTTACTTCTATGGAGGAAAAAGCTCTGATGAATGAACCTTCAATGGATCTAGATGTAATATTTTAAGACATTTCTCCCTTGTTCTCCTTAGAGCTCAAGCTTCCAGCAGAAGGCAACAAGTATGTCGGTCTCAGGTATATCAGTTCACAGTGCTGTCTAAAATTGCCAGAGAAGCTTGACATATCTCTCACAGCAAGTGATTCTGGATATGCGAAAGCTGAAAGCACAGTGTAAAATTCTGATACCTGAAAACAAAACAAAACAGAATTTCTCCTGGCAAGTAGTTTCCTAAACTAGAAGTCAGTGAGGGCTGCTATTGACTGATGCACTTTTCTTTTTTTTTGAATGATTGTGTTTCTGTGACCATTTCTGGAAACTAGAATTCTGGAGCCCCAAACTGAGATTTTTATAAATAAGTGAACAAAGGTTGTTTAGACTCAAGTAATACGTAGATGTCACAACAGCTTAGAAAGTGTTGCTTGTAAAGCTACAGGTGTTAGATGAAATCATAGAAATAATATTTTACTAAAAGAAGCAGCCATGCATCACAATGGGTGAATGTAAATTAAAATCAGAAATATGTGCTGCTAACTGTGAGCAATGCCTACCTCTGTGATGGATTTTAAAGAGGAAGAGTCTGAATCACAGAGCACATTACACGCATTGATGCCTTAGCCTTGCCAACAAAGGTGTAGTGAGTAACTTGCACATATGAGCTATCCACTGGTGTTGGCTTGTATTTGTATCTGTGGAATGAGGCTAATCTACAACATGGTTGAATTATGTCCACCATGCCACTGCTGTTCTGTAGTGATTTAACATTAGTTTTAACACACTCCTTGAAACAACTGTATGGTATGATGTAAGTAGTAAGTAATGTTAGCACTGGAGTAGTATGGAGCTGTGTCTAAGACCAAAGTATTTGCTTTGGGTCCCCGTGCTTTTCAGGTTAGTATATATGATGGTTTGAATTGTAGATGAAAGTTCACATCCGTTCTTTGATGGAAACTGGGTTGTGCATCCCTAGTTAGCACAAATCTGCCAAGAAGAGTACACATTAAACATCTGCATGAGCAAATCTGTTTCTTGTGCTAGGAAACTGCCTTCCCTTCTTTTGGCTCAGATATCCTTGGAAATGTCCCAGTTTTTGGAGTGGGTTGATGCAGAGACCATAACTTCCTTTTGGGAAACAGGATGGGAAGGCACTGCTGATTCCAGTGGTGAATCTGCAGCAGGAAAAGGGATTTGACTCGCCTACTTCAAAATTTTTAAGCTGTATTACTCCAGGGAGACTGCACAATGGACATGTGGATGAGATTGGAATGTCATTGAAAAGTATATCCTCATCCTGAAAAATCTCTGTGAAAGTATGTAAGAATGTCAAAATCTTCTCCAGGAGATGACAGCTTCCACCTGAGTCCTTGGTCTTTGAGCTGAGTGATGGAGTACTGGTGGACATATTCAAAACCCCCAAGGACTGGGTCTAATCACACAAACTTGGGGAGTAGACACACATTTGAATGGAACTCATCATCACTGTAATTGGACCATCCTCTCATTTCAAAGAGAGAAAAATAATGCACTCCCCAAAATGCTTGGGACAGAGTAGTCCTGTTCCCGAGTTGTTGAAGAAAACTGAAAGCTGGCAGATTTGCTGTATAGGGTGTTCTCAGCTGTTTCCAAAAGAGATCTTTGCTGTTGCTGCTGTTGGTATGGTCCAGATCTGAGATATAATGAAAGGGATGAAAGGCAATTATTGCAAGGTTTTATCAAACATAGTATTAAGACAGGAAGGAGAAAAAGAAAATTATTTATGTCTTCCCACAGAAGATTCTTTGCAAACAAATATTGAAAGTGGGAGTGAATTCTAGGAAGTGGGAGTCTTTTTGTACAGAACATTCCTTATGACTGCCTTGTGGTTTAGGCCACAATATAACAGGGCTGAAATATTTAAGACAAACTCCTATAGGCATGGTAAAGGAGAGAGGAGAGAGTGTGGCATGGGAACTTCGCTTTTAACTTAGAAAGTGTCAAAGGAAAACAATTGAATGATTTGGAGGAAGAAAATACAGAAGAAAGCACAGTTAGGGTTTAAGGTGTGCAAGATTTAGAGTGCTTGCATATGTTATTACAGTCTCTGGTAGGAAGATGTATTTCAGCAAAAAGAGGCAAAAGGATGGAATTTTAATCACTTATATAATGGAATTTGTGCAGCTGACAGATCTGGATGTTGCAAGGAAATAGATGTAGAAGATGTCAGGAGAGCAGGGATTTAGCCCAGCTCATTTCAGGTGCTCTCATTTAGGAGTCTTATTACTTTAGACTCCCTTGGAAAGCAGCTGAGATAGGGAAAGACTCAGATTTGGTGGTCTACCAGAGGATAAACATCCTCCCTGGTACTGTTAGTTCATATTGCTCTGGTTCAAAGTCAGTAAAGTCAAGTCAAGTCAATAAGTGTGTTTCAATAGGCTTACTGCCGCATCCACTGAAACCTTACCTTTGAAGTGAGAAAGTAAAGAAGGTAATTCAGTCCATGTAACACAGCCATCTGCACACAAGGTCCCCATCTGTCATCACTTTGATGATATACCAAGACAAGCATCTCTTTGAGACCTCTCTGAGATGAATCCCTTTCCTTGGACTAGATGGAGTCCAGACAAAGCTTAGACTGGGCACCTTGTTTGTAAGCAACTAAAGAGAGCTGACATGAAGACGGTGCTATATGTTAGAGTTATGTGTGGATCCTGGCATGATGATCTACTCTGGGTTAGTCCATACCATGAGCAAAATGCATGCATTTTTATAGAAACAGAACCAACAGTCTGACAGCTCTCTTTGTTGGCCTTTCATTAGTGGTGTGGATGTGGATGATGGAGTGAGAAAATATGTTGTACTCATGGCAGAGAACTAGCTAGATTAAACTCAGGTGAATTTGTGGTTGACATGGCCAAAGGCAATTTGCAAATGTGGGGGGAATGATTTCAAAGAGTCTTTCTCACACATCACAGGGCCAATTCCAGGAATAGTGGTGTCATCACAGGGCGTGGAGAAGACAATGTCATTCCGCACACTCGTCTCATTGTTGTTTTGATTATGTAACATTCCCTTTAGCCCACAATGCTTGGGTCAGTGTATCATAACCCATGATATTTTTTTCCCTTGGGCACATTTTATTGCTATTATAGTGCAAGACAGTCAATATCTAATTGAATGTGGTTTTTGTTTTATGCTCAATGAATTCCATGTGTTTGTCTCTTAGAAGCAATTTGACAACAATGAAGACAAGAAAAAATTGCAAAAAATAATTAAGACTCCTTTTGGAGAAAAGTAATGAAATGATACAAGTCCAAATCATGAGTGATGCTGTTTCTTCTATATATGGTCCTTTGCTTGACTTGAAAAGTAGTTGCCAGAGATTTAGGTAGGATTTGACTCAGAAAGCTAAAAAAATACATCTAGGAAAAGCTGAATGTGTTGTATAGTGCACAACTGACACACTAAACTGCAGCCATGGATTACCTCTCCATCTCTTACTTGGGAAGATCTGAAAACAGCAAGTGCAAAAATTTGATTTACCTCATCCAGATTTATGTATAAAAAATTAAAACAACCTGAAGATACTGCATTCAAAAATGGAAATTAAATAACTCTGCTCACAAAACCATGTTACTGTTTGAATAGACAGATAAAAGGATGTGACATTTATACTAGGTACCTTTCACAAAATATCATTTTTCCATAATGTGGGATGTTATACTGCATTGTTGCTGGCCTTGTCTATTACTGACAGGCTTATAGTAGAAAAGGATAAACACTCACACAGACAACCACCACTCCCTCTCAAAAATAACATCAAAAAAGATGCAAACAGAAAAAAGAAACAAAAAAAAGGTGGAGGAAGGAGTAATCTGGAAGGTGGCTGGGGACAGATTATATTTTGCTCTGAAGAGGAATCAATATCATTTCTAAGGGACAAGAAATCATCAAATCTACTATTCCTCTCAATTTCTTAATTAATCATGACTGAACAATAGCAATTTTATGTATTTCTTCTTTCAGATTTTTTTTTTCCTTTTATGCACATATTTTTTAACAGGATCGGGCTCATCAGGCGCTCTATGGGCTATTACATTATGTTAACCCACAGATTTCCAGTTTGTCATATTGCTCTCTCATATTTGCTCTGCTCGGTATCAGCACTTGCAGTAAAAGCTCATTCATTGTAGCTGTCTTGTAAATGCTGAATGCAAAATTCTTGTTTCCTGACTTGCAGGTGAATGCCTCTTTTTGCTCTTTGATTCTAGAGACACTCTTACTGGATTAGGGTTTTTTTGTTTGTTTATTTCCTAGAAGGAAAAAAATATGGTTTTCTGAGTCAGAGGAGTAAGAAATCTCTCTGTAAATTCCCTGATGGGGTTTTTATGGGATATATTTTCACCTCATTTAACTTTTATTTCAGTATCACTCTTACATCAGCCTGAACATCTGAAGGAAATGACAACTTTCTTTTGAGGATATAAAAAGAAATCATTGGATTAAAAGAAGATATGAAAACAGAACTCAAGGAATGAAAAGGTTTAGGTAAAATAAAAGCTTAATACAGGGCTCATTGAAGTCAAAATAAGTATGCTCTTTGGATGGAGACATTCCTATGAGACTCTATGTTGTGACTCAGGGACTATATGCGATGGTCCATAAACGTGGGTAGACTGGTTTGTTCATAGATTTGAAGTCAGTAAAAGGGCTTTCATGCTGATACCTTCTCAGCAAAGAGTCCTTGCCAGTCCTGTGTCAAGGTGAACACTTGCTGCAGCCAAGTCATGTCATTATAGGAGATTCCTAGCCCCTCAGACCTTACAAGATTTAGGTATCTGTTTCTTGTCTAGTAAGTTGTTTCAGTAATTATTTGACTTCATGACTTAAAAAGGTGTATCTTACCTGATTTGAATCTAACTTCAAATTCTGGTGGCTCAGACATTGTGTGCTTTTGTCTGTTAAAAAAAGGAACTTTTTATTATCAGAAATGTTTTCCATTCCCCAAATACAAACTGTGATCCTATGCCTCTTAGGTTTTTCTCAGAGAAGTTGAAGACACTGAGTTTCTTAAGTCTTTTGTTCTCAGGTGGATTTTCCAGACATTGAACCATTGGTTCAGCTTTTCTCTGATCCTGTTACTGTGTTTCAGCTACCTCCTTGAAATGTGCATATTATTCCAGTAATGTTTTCACCAGTGCTATGTGCAGAGATAGCAGTAACATTTTGCTTCGGCAAAATATGTTTGTTATATAACCAAGAATGTATCTTCTGTTTTACAGGATAATATATCAGGTTTTTGGAATTGCCTACTTCTGGACCTACTTCGCCTACATACGTGCTCTACGAGTGGCTCTGCTATTTGAAGCAGGAATGCTCTGTTAGACTGTAGAGTGATGTGCAAAATAGTTTACCATGCTGTAAGTAAAATTGACCCGTTCCCATTATTGTTTACTGTTCTCCAAATGTCTGTATGCTCTACAAATTTTACCATCCTGGCTAAAGATGTTAAAAAACATTGGACAAAAGGAGATCTCTGTAGGACCCACAGAAAAATAAACCCCTTTGATGATATTTCTCATTAACAATTGCTTTTTAGGAGTACAGCTCTGGAAGAGACCTCCTGGGCCACTTAGTCTAATCCCTAGCTATTTCCAGTAACCACATCATACAGTGTCTATTAGAAATCTAGCTAAATTTTAATCCATTTAATATGTGCTGCACTGGTTTTTATGTAGTGCTGCTTTTGTAATCTGAATGCCATGTGATAGTAAGTCATTAAGTCACTATTTTATTTCTAGTAATGACAAAAAACAGCTGAACTGATTTTTGTATAAAGCAACGTTAGGTTAGAAACAATGAGCAGAGAAAAAAGACCCTGAGGTTTTTCTTTTTCACTCATTTCAATGAAATGTTTTTAAAATTAGAATAGCAAATAAGATGACACCAATAATACATTGAGACATGCTGCTAAAAAAATAACACATGGGGTATTTTTTAGTAGGATAATGTGAAGACTCAAATAGACTTTTTTCCTAAGTATGTTGATTTACCAGCACAGAGAAGATTAAGCCTAGATGGCAGAGATAACTGCCTTCACCAATATTTCCTTCCTTCCCTCTCCCAGAGTTGCTCCTTTCCGTTTCAGGGAAGCGAAATTGCCTATGAAATAGCTTTTGGACTATGGCCATTTGCAACTTGCTATGCTAAAATAATCCAGGTTGTAGATGATAACTTGGGAACTGCAGTTAGGGAGCTGCATCAAATAGTTTGACTGTATCTACTGCAGTGCAGCAATCTCTCTGGAAAAGATGATGCATGGGGAGTTCAGGGAGGTCCCTCCTTTAACTGTATGCTTTTAACCTATGAGTTCCCATAAATCAAAAGCCCCTAGGTCCCAGAGTTTTGTAGAGTATATGATGCTGGAAAAGGTCAGGTGGTCTCTGTCCTGTAGAATTTAACATCTGAAATCATATATGGCCAATGTCACCTCTTGCTGAACTCAGTGACATCAACATCCTACAGGACTGAAGTTCTGCATCCTCCTCATGCATGAATATTTATTCCTTTGTACTACGTGCTGGTAAAATCAAACAAGACACCTCTGTGAGTTCCGGGAGGAATGAATACCATGCTCAAACCATCTGCCTGCAGGATTTTGTTGTACATCATTCTTTTCTGCCTTGTAACTGAGAAGTGGAAGGAGCTTATTCACTTATGGAGATGTACTTTAATTTCTCTTTGCACAAATGGATTTAGGTAATATATTTCCCTTTGAAGTGGTGGAGGCTGAAGCACCCTGAGTTCATCCTTTACAGGAGACATGGGAGAAGAGTGGGAAGAACTTTTTTGTTTGCTTTCAACACAGTAATTTGTTCAAATTTACCAAAATTTCCAAACTGATTAGAACAGTGATGTTATGGTTTGAATGATTTCCCATTACATCTGAAGCAAATGCAGCTCTGGCTCATTTCCATGGTACTTTGAGCCAGTTACTGCTTTTGGATACTTTGGACCAATTTTCTGTGTGAGTTTACAAGTTACTTTAGTTCTCAACAAAATTCATAGACAGAAGGTCTTTGGCAATGTGCCAGAGCATTGAATCTTACCTTTCTGTGAACCCAGCTGAATGACTACTCCTGGTTCTCAGTCATATACACAACCTCATTTCTTTGGTGATTTGCACCCTTAAAAACTAGTCCACATTATGCAAGATTTCCCTCACTTCCTGTCATAACACACATACTTAAATTATATGTTTCCAGGTCTGTGTCATGAGTCCAAGTAAGGAAAAAATGCTTGGAAGCAGTAAAAAGAGAGTTATTTACTCCTATTCAGTAACCTCAGAAATACTGCTCTTGCAGTTTCTATAAATATATTTCACCAGGGACCTGTTCGGTCTGAGTGTCAGAGTGGAAAACACGTACGTATGTGATGGAGCTGAGCTGGGTTACGCAGCTGGGCTGTTCAGCGCACAGATGAATGCTTGTGGGATGCAGGCAGTGGTGTGATGGTGTGGAACTGAAGGCGATGGTGCGTGATTGCGACCTCCGAGCATTTTCTCTTCTAGCTGATGGGTCGGTTGCTGCTCCTGGGGGACTCTGAGCTCATCACAGGCTTCCTCATTCACCTGAAGTGAAACTTTTAAGGCAGAAATTCATGGAGGTTACTTAGGTAGAATTTAGGACTCTAAGGGATCTCTGTTATCTGCTCAAGTGATCAAAAAATATCAGTTGCTATCTCTATCTATAAATCCATCAGCTATATTTTGCTTGGATTTTGCCTGATGACAGGGATCTCCCAACACTGTGAAGTGTCCTAACTAAGGTGTTGTGCACTCACTGTGTCCTTCTGGCTCAGTTAATACTGTTTTCCTTCCTTCATAGCGGATACGTTTCCACAGGAAGGGTAGTGTCCGCCCTGGTTCCCACACAAACCATCCACAGCCGGGTGGCCAAGCCACTCCAGCACAGCAGACGTATGAGTTTCTTTTGTATCAGGATTGGTGGTGTTGCTGCTACAGGACTCCTACATCCCACCTGAGCGTTGATAATGCTGGGTGAGCAATGCCCAAGAGCACATGGGTTTTTTTATAAGAACATGCCCTGCTCCATTAAGGGAAGATTAAATCTCACAAGGTTCAGGGTTTCAAAAGCAGCCCTGGCAGACGAACCTGAATTCCAAGGCAGTGTGCCTGTCCTAGAGCATTGCTTTTTATGTGAGATAGCTCTCCTTCTCTGCTCACACATAGCATTTTCTATTGACTGGTTAGAAAGATGTCTAGATCTGGCTCTTTTAAACATTCTGATGCAGCCAAATGTCTAATTTCTAGACATTGCAATATCTAGATTGAAGGCAGCGAAACTCACTTCATCATCCAGAGCCCCTTTGTGCCCTAGTTGCCACCTCAGCAATGGGAATGGCAGCCCATCCTCCCTTCCAGGGATGTTGTGAGGATAAATACATTAAAAAGGTGATGTGCCCAATTATTATGGTAATAGGAGTCCTATAAATATCTAAAATGTATGTGTATATTTGGGTTTTAGCAGAACCTAGGTTTTAACAGCAAATTAAAAAAACTACCATCAGCTCCTATATAAATTCCATCTGTGAATATTTGATCAGATGCTATGTGGGTGGAAAAGTATGTTTCATTGCTATTGTGATTGCTTTCTTTCTTTAGCTTTTCATGAGTAATAAACGTGAAGAATGTCCCAATGCTTTTATGCTCTCCCAGTCAGTAATATTTTCTCCGAACCCGTATGTGAATGTTTAATTCATTAAATGGTATCATGCAACTTTATGGTGAAATCATAAATCTGTTCTGTTACACTTCTTATTGGAAAATCTTCAACCCCAAGCAAATCCTTCACACTATATCTAGCTTCCCTTGATTACATATGTCTTTTATTGGCTGTTTCCCACCTTCTCTTAGGTTGTTTCTCCCTCTGGTTTGAAATTCTCCATGCTATTTTACAGTAGTGAATATCACTGTTTTGAGAAGCAGGCTTTGTTCATGTGCATATAGCCAGAAAAAAAAAAAGGGAAGATATAGGATATACTGCATTTTACTTCAGTGTTTTTTTTTTGTTTTTTTTTTTTTTTGTTTGTTACTTACTTGTTACAGGACAAATGTCAATTCAGTGGCACAGAAAAATTCACTGCCCACTGACCCACTGACCTGACATGGGGATGTGAGACACCTGGGACAATATCTGGGGATAAGGGGAAGATTGAATGTGCTCTTCTTACTTTCTTGTTTTCTTAAGGTAGCTGTTTCCAGTATTATCAAAACTGTGAGGGTAGCAGGCCACAAGCAACATGTCCCCTCTGCAAATTGTTTGCTTTTCACTTGCTCACAGTCATGACTAATGCTGTAGGTTCCTCAGGAAACCCCTTTTGAGATCTGAGATCAGGGATTGCTGAAGATCTCATAGGAAAGCCGCTTGATAGCGAGAACAGACTGCTTCAGTCTCTGTAGAAAACTCCAGCATACAGACTGGGCAATTAATCAGCCAGCAGAGTCCAAGAGTTGTGTCAGTGTTTGATTATAGACAAAATACCTGAGCAGATTGATGATAATCAGGCTTTTCTTCCTAGAGTGCAGCAGTGAAACGGAGTCCTAAAGCCAGCATGCCTGTGAACAGCTTCCCAAGGGGTAGGATCCAAAGATGCTCCCTGCCTGGGGCTCTTTGCAGCTGGTGTATCTGTGAGAGCAGCAGTATGAACAGCTGTGGGACAAGCAGGGCTGGATGCCCAATGCTCAGCTGTCCCAGGCTCTGTTAAGCTGCCTTTGAATCTTCCTTTTTAAGCTGCACTTTCTGTGATCACAGATGAGGCTGTGGGACAGTAGTAATTACTGAGAGACCTGTTTGTCTGGTTCTTAGTGGCCAGACATCTATACCTCAGAAACTGCCAAGACAGTTGAGGTTATTTGGAAGCTCCTTGGCAGTGTCAGTAGAAATACTCACAGAGAAAAAGATTAATCCTTAACTCCAGAGTTGGCTCAGGACCTCTGTGTTATAAGAAAATTGCCCTTCTCTTGCTACTGCTACTGCTCATCCTTTGACTACTACTGTCTTGGATCTTTTATGTCGCCATGCTTTGATTCTTAGAGCTGTCATCATTAAGGTTTCAATACAACAAAATACGTTGCCCCCACTGTGCCATCATTTGCACATTATGGAAGAACTCATATGCATATGTGTAAGAGTGTTTTTTTACAAAGAGCCTTAGTACTACCAAGAGCAAGAGGATGAAGTAATGATTAGTTACCTGAATAAAGGAAAAAAAAATGTTTCTTCTATCCACATAACTTAAAGCTCTTGTAGAGTTTTATTAATCCTGTGAGTTCCTTAGCTTTAAGTTGAGCATGTGCTTAAGTGTTCTGCTCTACTTTTTTTTTTTTAAAAAAAAAAAAACTCCTACAGTTTAAAACAATCATTACATTTGCACCAAGGAGCATCCTCTGTACAAAGGGTGGGATTCCAGTGTATTTTCAGGAAAGTAAACCAGGCAATTATCTCACAGGACTAGTGCCGATGCCAGAACGAGGAGGTGTGGTAAAAGAGAATGCATGATTGATTTCTTTTCTATTCCGGAGCTGGCCAAAATGCCTGACACAGCTGTTAGCTTGCACTGCTTACAAGAACAAGGAATCAATCTCACCAGATGTTGTTCATTTCCTCTGTTGCTGTGTGGCCAGCTCTGTTGTACAGAGGATGCGGGGGGCGGAGGGGAGGGAGGGAAAAGAAAGGGGAGAAAATCTGAGTCTAAATTACACAAGAAGGGCCTAGTGTGGGAATTTTAACATAAGCAAGGAACACAAGAACCGTCCATGACTGGGAAAGTGGAAGCTGGAAAGACAGAGACCACTCATTTGCTAATCTGATTCATTTGCAGGGGAGCCCAGCAGATTCCCTGCCCCTGTGGGTCGATACATGATCATCCTATGAGTTCTCCTGAAAGTTAATGTTTTCCATTAAAAGGATGCGGGAGGTACATGGGGAGAGTTCGGTAGCAAACAAGCCAGTGACTCAAGGACACATCTGCCAGCTGCATTGTGCGCTGTGTCAGCTCGGTTTGTGCAGTGCTTGCTCACACGTGCACAGTCTTTGAGCAACAACATTTGGGGATGGGATCATGGCGGCAGTGTGATGTGCTACAGAGAACTGATTTGGGTGCTTGTGGTCCTGGGGTTGCCAGCACCATTTCCAGCTGCGGAGATTCTATGGCATCTGTGCAAAGTCTTTTCACCAGGTGTTTCCTCCAGGTGGGAAGGGGCAGTGGCATAATTTCTGCTCTGGGATCCTATGTGCAAAGTATGGGTCATCAGCAGGGATCCTGGGGAGATCTGGAATCACTGCTCAGGGTATGAAATAAGGAGGGTCTGGCAGCTCCTACACATGTGGGAAGATAGGGCAGGTGTCTTTGGCAAATCACTTAAAGGATTCTTGGCCTGCATAAGTGGTTTATGAAAAAACAAGGAGAGAAGCAGAGGAAATGACCTTCAAATGAGGAAGGAGCCCTAAGCTAAGGGTAAATATTGCAGCAGGAGAGATGTGAAAAGAAAAAAATGCTAATATGAGCTTTGGAGGCGCCATAAGCCAGAGATGGTATGCTAATACCTGCTTCCCACGGAGAAAAGATATTAAGACAATTGGACTCTTAAATTATGTTGATAATTTGTTCTGGAATATTCACTTCAAAGTGGATCTATTACTCTTGTATATTCTGTTTAAAACCTTTATTTGCATGTCTTCATCTCTTTGTAAAATACCCAAGCATTTCTCAGCGTTTCTACCAGCCTAGGCAGATTTTAGGAGAGGAGAGACCATGTTGCTTCTGGAGATTAGAGCAAAGTAGCTGCAGCTCATCAGAATAAACAAATAAATAAATAAATAAAAGCTAGAATCAAAGCAAGATGGTCCCCATCATAAGATGTAAAAGGGTAAAAGGACAGAGAGCCATTAGGAAGGCACTTGACATTTAGAGATGAAATGAAGATCAAAATTATGTTCTCACCAATTTGAGGCAAGAATTCTTTTCAGAAGAAGTCCCCGTCCTTTGCCCAACAGTTTTTAGGACATACTCTGCCTTCAGCATAAACTTAAAGTAGCCTATTGAAGACAGCTCTGGATTTGCACCAGCGTAAGAGAAAGTGTGTCTACACAGCAAAGTGGGTTTCCTGTGCTCTGGCTTGAGCAGTGTAACCATGTTTTGGAACTCTTGTGTTTTATACCTTAAAATAACCCCACTATCTCTGCACTGAAACATTTAAAGCCTCATCTGCAAGAAACAGTTAAAAACTAAACTAAAGGAAAAATCAACCTCAAGCAGAAAGAAACCTCACAAAGCTGTTTTGATTTTGCCTGAGGTATGTACTTGCTGAGGTGGGAATAAGGGTGGAGAAGGAGCAATAATTCTCCCAATAATACTATTATGTCGTGTGGTGTGTGGCCGGGCCTTGCCTGAAGTCATGGACAAAGATGGACCTACGCTAAGATGTCTTCTCACAAAGAATTTCTGATGGGAGATTGGGTAATGGAGCACTCATTTAACTTCTTCACTGGTTTCTGTTGTTTGGGTTAACAACAGGAGTATAAATTAATTAAGGACCACAAAGTTGGAAATAATATAAAGGTTCTGTACTCTGACTGCAAGAATGTCAAGTTCTGAGTCAATCTATTGACATTTGTAGGGATAAACTAAATTTAGGCCAGTGCAAAACATTATCTTTTAAATGGATTAGCTAGGATGGCTGCTTACTGGTAAATAAAATCCTTTTGTAAGGCATGTTAGAGGCTCTGATGAAGGGAATTATTGTATGGTACCTGTGAACGTAGATGAGAGGCTCTAGTATGATGTAGAAATATCGATCATATCCTCACTGTTGTTCCAGGACAATTTGGGAATTATTCCTTATAGTGTCATCTTATTTCCTTACCAGTTACCTATTTCACTGTATTATACCCAACTAAATTCTACCTAGCCATGGTAGCCATGAATAGGCTGCTCTGAACATCACCCAGTGGATCATCACTTGCAAACTCTGTTACCTGACCTGCCAGATGTGTCAAGGATATCTGATCCTTCAGTGCCAAGGTTGGCAACTTCTCAGAAGTCCTCTGCTTTATGCAGACATCCCAGCAACATCCCTGAAGGGCAGAAAATGCATGTGCAGTTTGAAGTTACAGTTAAAATTACATGGAAAAAAAAATGACAGGAGCAGCTGTCATATTTTTAACAAAATTTTGTCACTGCGGATATGAAACCTAAGAACTTGCATAAGAGACCTGCTCCACTGAGCGTTGTTTTAGTTCACGGAGCAGCTGCACAAAGTGGGGCATTTCAGTGTTTTTCTGGGGCTCCCTGCCTGGGGAATTGTGGCTGCAGGTTCCCGAGGGCCCCCTGGTGTTTTGCGCAATCTATCTTTAGAGAACTGCAAGTTCATTTCTGAGAAGGGCACTGGCTTTGAGCAGGGACTACCTCCAAACTGACAAACCACTTCCTGCAATCGTTAACTGAATTAAGAGCTTGCTGTCCCCTTCATTCCCCTGGAGAGACTCCCCCGCCTCTTCACTGCCACTGCCACCCTTTGACCTGGCATCAAGAAATACTGGTAAAGACATGAGGGCATGAAGGGCTGAAGTGATGCTAACTCACCGGCCTCCTTCCAGGCCAGCATTGCCTATAAAGATGCCCAATATCCATCCCACTGGGATTTCTGCAAGAGCCGAAGACGTGAAATTTCCGGTTGCTTCCTAATCCTGGGAAAGAAGGCAACTCATATATCTGTGCATTTGATGCTTCCTTTGTATATTTATTAGCACAGGTTCCCTCCCAAACCAAAGTGAGAGGATGTTAGGATTTTTAGACAAATTCTGGGAATCAGTAGAGCACCTGCAGCTCCTGGGGCTCTATACTCTACTGAAAACAACCCAGAGCTGCTCTGAATCAGTTTTCATTTTAGGATATGGCAAAACATCGCAAACATAGTGTTAACTACAGAAAGATACAGCCACTGAGAAGAATTGCTGCAAATTCTTCATGTCCAGATTTATAAGTGTCCACCACCTCTGCCAATTTCTAATGTTTTAACATCTACTTTACCCAGCGACAAGTAATATTTCAGATTTCTACTGATTCTGTGCACATGGATTACACATCTATTATGTGATGACAAATATGCCTTAGCTCTTCCACCTGATTTTTATTAGATAAGCTCAATTAAAACAAAAATTTTGTTTTGTATATTGAATGGTCAAGAAAGATATTCTTCCTGTACATCTGCTTAGCTCAAAAAATAAAACAAAGACTTTGAGCGTATTCCCATGTAAAAATAAATAAATAAATAAGTAAATGCTTTGTAAACAAATATTTTCTTTCAAATCAAATTTTTTGCTCTCCCTTTGCCACAAATGTGATGCCAAGAAGAATTAAGGAAGAACTAAATGGGGAACATATGCAATGCATTAGGATGCAGAGGCTGGGAAAAGTATGGAGAGGAGAGGAGCATGAGTACAAGGAACCCAAATCAGCAATATATGCAAAGATAGAAGAAGCCATTAAATTTCAAAGGGCACTTATTGGTGGTTCCTAATGATACTGAGGACACTGACAGGGCTGAAGCACTATATGTAGAAGACCTACCGAAGTTCCCTACTTCTGTCCCCCCAAAAAAGCCAGAAAGGGAATTGAATACCTCTACTACATTTGTCTGTGCAAGCTGAACAAGAAGAATGATTGGAGACAGTCTGTCAACCCCCTTTGACTGGCATGGGGATCTGCAGTTGTGCATTTTAACTCCTGCATATAGTATACTGAAAAGCAAGACCACTGTGGTATATTCCGGTGCTTTGATTCAGCAGGTCCTGAGCAAGCAGAGCACCTGACTGAAAGCAAGGAGAGTCTTTGAATTAGCTCAAAACACAGAAGTGGTAAAGAATTTTTCAACAGAACAATTTTGTTTTCACTGAGAAATGGCATTTCTTTAGAATCAAAATTTCCCCGGGAACACACCACTTGGAACGAAACTCTTCATTGTCGTTGCTGACAAAGCTGCAAACTCCAGTGGTTTATAAAAACTGAAACTGCATAGGAAATACATACAGGCATGTAGTCTGAATACAGTCTAAAATATATACACCCCAGGAGGCTGGAGTGTATAGAAGCAGGCATTTGCTCCCACCAAAAGCACTTGGACTTTTTCCATCTATTTTAATGGAAGCAAGATCAGTGTCTGAGCATGGAATTGCATAGAGGCCGAAAGCTTGAGCTCAGGGGAGCTGCTTGATTGCTTGGCCGTTACTGCTTGCCTGTTGAAGACTCTTGCTGTAGTCATCCTTGTTGAGTAGGAAGCTGACAATGGCAAGGGTGTCATCTCTCATACCAACATAAATTGGGAGTCATTGCACAAACACACCTGCATCTTCACTGTCCCTTTTGTAAACTAGGGGGAGTGCGAGTAGAGTAGGTTTCCACTGGTATAAAAAGCTTTGTGTGAAAAGTAGATAAACTATGCTGTGAACACATGCAGAATTGTGTCATTTCACGGTTTGCACAGTCCTGACTGTGGCTGGTTATGGAGCTATTTCATCAGTTGGTGTCTTTCTCCCTTATTCACACAGGACCAAATGGCTGGGACTTACTGCAGGTCACACTCATGCTGTGGCCTTTGCCAGCCCTGACAATATGAACCTGCTGTTCTCACGTCTCAGGGGAGCATCCTACCCAGCAAGTCTTGAGGGTATTTACAGCAATATAAGGACACAAGTTGCATTTTGAATCGGTCAATAGGAATGTAAGATTTACAGGTCCCTAAGGAATGCAAGGACAGTGAGTGAGGCTGGGCAGCCTCATGGTTATGAATGAAGCCCCTGCTCCATCAGTAATATCTGGGCTTAACACAGTGATACCTAGTGCAATGGGTGGAAGGCAGAGACTGAGAAGGCTGAGAAGATATCTCTGCAAGGACTCTCTGAACATTGCCTCTCCAAATCACACGTTTATATTTCCCTTTTGCAATTTAAATTCTAACTCATCTGTACTCTTATTGATAGAGCTTTAATTGTTTAATGACTTTTTTTTTTTTTTTTAACCTAGGCATCACTTAGTCAATTGTCTAATGAAAAGAGAATTTTAATGAATTGCTCTCAATTCTCTGAACTAGGTCTAGAAACTTAATTTTCATGAGGCAGATATTAAGGCAGTGATATTCCCCAGGAATGCAGTGGCTGGACTAAGCAGAATTGTGCTGGTCCTCAGGTCCATGTACTAAGAGGAGTACCATAGTCTGCCACTTTGTACTTGACCACAATACAAAAGCCTTTGTCTCTAATTAACTGATAAGAAGCACATCAAAAATGGAAAACTATTATGACATTCAGAGCACAGGCAAAGCTCAGCTACCCACAATGGGCTTTTCTGGGCCACTGCAAGGAGCAGCTGTGATTTTTGGGGAAGGTATGTAGATTTCATCTATGCTTTTCGAGAAGATAGATACAATTTCTAGTCATCATAGTCGGAGTTTGTCTCCACTGCAGTAGAAGCTGGCAAGCATATGTCATTGAATAAAAATTATATCCCAGTCCTTACTGTATAATCAGCCATGTCTGCTTTTTTTGGCTACTTCTTCATCCTCTTCCTCTCCCCTCTCTGCCTCTGCTTCTTTCCTCTTAGGAAGGTTCAGATTCTCTATTTGGAGCAGTAGAAATCAGGGCCTGAAGGGGCTTCGAGGGTGGCCTAGTCCATCACCCTTCTCCACAGAGACTTCAGCTATACCTAAATTTGTATATGCGGAAGATCAGAGGTGGACAAGGGGGCTGAGAGGCACTTATGGCTTGCCCTGACATTCTCCAAGCACAGGTGCTAAGTACCTCTTTGCTGTCAGATTTTCCATTCAGTGCATGCCCTCAATACAGGCAGAAACTATTTTTGGTTACAACAAAATCAGTTATCTTTATCAAGGGTTTTTCTATAGGGCCCATCTGTACAGTAGCCAAATGCTTCCCAGACAGATTCAGTCTTTACTGTATGAATGAGAAAACATTTCTCTGACAAATGATTTAAAAATAGTATGGGTAGATATGTTAACACATTATAAAATCCTAGTCAGCTGCAGCTAAGTTTAAAGACAAGCACCAGAATGGTGGGATAAAAGCCTGTTAATGTTTTGCAAGAGATTTTCTAAGCAAAAAGATCACTTCTTTCTAAATTGATTTTTTCTTATAGAAATGATGCCTTTGAAAAGTTTTAAATGACATTCATTATGCTCAATCCTCTAGGTTAGCTAAAACCCCAAGGATTTTCTGTGTTTATATTTATTTTTCTCTGTTCTTTTTCTACATTATCATCTTTCACCAAAGTAAATATTGGGTCAAAAACAAACGATCACAAAAATCTGTCAAGAAAAGGAGGGACAAGAATTCCAATATTAAGAAGGCTTACAGACTTTTTGAACCTTGAAATGCTATTTAGAACTGTCAACCAGAAGTAACATTGAAATATCTTTGTAAATTATTTTTAAGGGACTTCAGCCAACTCTGTGGGTCACTTACATATCTCATATTTTCCACTCAGAATAGCAACCTGCTTAACAAGCATCTTAAATTTCAGAATCTCAGGTCAATTTTCCTTGCTTCAGTCATAAATCTATTAATACTATATTTCTGGAAGTAACTTTTAAGTTAATTTTACATTATTTTGAAAAAGGTTTGCATGATTTAAATCAATTTAGAAACCTGTTAAGTAAATCTGATGCAAGTTTAGTTATAGAAAATGTCTAATAAATTTCTTGGGAGCTAGTTTTATCTTTTCTATATGCGTGGATGAAACAGAAGTGCTCTCAAGGCCTCAATGGATGAATATTAAATGATGCAAAATAGCTTTCTGATACATAATAATATCATAACTTAAAAATGTGTTTTCCCAGGACCAGAAATAAGTGTGGTGTGTCCCTCTGGGAAGCTATTAAATATGGAGAAAAGGGAGTTATTTCTAGTGCTGGAGGCTGGTCAGTGTGTTTCTCCACCTGGTTCCTGGCAATCATTTACAGTCATCTCTTTCATCCAATCAAAGGGGCTGTAAATTATTACCAACCCAGTATGTTAAACCCACCTTATCACAGGTGAAAATAAATTGCAAAGCAATGATGATTCACATCTCTGGTATCTGCATGTACAGAAAGGCTGTTGCTTTAGCTTATCAGACCTGTTGGTTTATCTTCATTTCATCCTAACCTTCTAAACAATCCTCTTAACCCTCTCTCAGCTGATATTTGACCCTCTGTATCAGAAGTATGCTTCTCCTTTGCTGTGTGTCCTTAAAGCTTTCTCGCCTGTTCCTTCCCAGTATAGCCAGCCTTAATCCACATTTAGTCACAAGTAAATAACTTTAGAACATGCCTTAAGATCACAGAATAATTCAGATCAGAAGGAACTTCTGGGCGTCATCTGGTCCATCTTTCCTCTGCTCTAGCAGGGTCACCAAGATCTTTTTGTCCAGAATGGGTTTCAGTTGGTTTTTGACTATCTCCAGGGATGGGCAACCTACTCAACCACCCTAAATGTACCTCCACCCTGGAGAAAATCCTAAATCAGAAAGAAATGGCTACTGCTCATCACCAATGACAAATAAGACCTGTGACCTCAGTGACAGTGTTTTAGAAAATTTTTTTGTAGTATTTGTTAAAACCTTTTATACCTTTCACAAGCATTAGACGAACATTGCCATGGTGGCAAATTTAGCTACAAATTTAAATACAGAAAGTAGTGTTGTCCGGGAAGTTCAGTTTAATCTCTTTATGTGAGAAGGCCAGTCTTTAATGATATGATCACAGGCCTCTGCGGTGCTGGGGGCTTCCATGGACAGTTCAGTTCCATGCAGCTCAGAGTCAGGGTGTGAGAATCATATCTTACTTACTGGACCTACACAAACTGTCCTCTGAGTGAAGCCTCATTCATCTTCCAAGACCATTTCCTATAAACCAAACTCCACTAGATATAAAGAATATATTTTCTTACTAAGCCCCCAAAATAAGGCTAAACTATTTTTCTGTTTTCAGTGATACTTAATCGTCAGTAATTTCAGGTCCCATTTTTTTCTGAACCCTTAGTGTATGGTATGTATTCAGATCGGGTCTCTCTGCCTCTAAGCACAGCTGAGACTGTGGCACTTCTGCAAACCAGTGTCAAGGACTGGAAGGAAGGTTATGGTTATGGGCTTGGGAAAATAAGACAAGATAGTCAGTGATTGTTGATTTAAACAATTTATCCAGCACCCCGCAGGTATGTTGTCACCCCGGAATGGATGAAATTCATGTGCTTGAACAGTGACATCTCCTTCCTGACATGGTGAAATCTTGCAGATGTCTCTGCCCAGTTTTCACTACTGTGCATGTGAGGGAAGGATGTTTTGGAAAGAAGTTCTTGGGTAGTTTTTTTTGTGCCCTGAACAAACATGGAAAATTCAGGTTGAGGTCATTACATATTTAAAACTGACTCTGTAAACCAAATGCAAAAAGTTGCCAGGCACACTTTTACCCCAGTATGCTTTTATATTTTTATAAAACATTCTTTTTTTTTGAGCATATTTTTTAAAGCTATATTCTTAATTTATTGAAAAATTCAAAAACACTGTACATGATACCACATAGGAATGTGAACCTGCCATCATCTGGGCTGAGTGCTGTAAGTGCACAGTTCGTCCTTTGCACTGTCTTGAAGGAAATGCAACACATGGCCAGAAAGTGCTGAAAATGTTAGTGATGAGCAGAGGAATTAAGAGATTTGAAAAAAGATATTTCAGCTATGGAGGGGAGGCATTTTTAGGTGAGAACTAATAAGAATTTGGGCTGGCACGTAGAACTGTGACGATTCTTTAATGCAACCAGAGGTCAGCATAAAGGCACGGTAGGAAAGCGCAAGGACAGGGGATCTTTGTGTGCTATTCAAGCCACTGACATCAGTGCTGACTCCCTCAACAGCTGGTTTCAGCTCAAATGCATTGGAAGGGAGTGTGTCGTATTTTATCTCAAGCTTCCCAAGGAGCCAATTACTCTAACAACTCCCCTCCACACACACACACACACACACACTAAGAGGCAAAACCGAAATTTGTAATGAGGCACCACTGTCTCAATCAGTCTCTGAGCTGACCACGCCTGTCCTGTGGATGTCTGAAACATCTTGAGTTTTAACTCTGGTTTGCTCTGCATAGTCAAAGCCTTGACATATTTCTCTCATTTTGGGTTTGATCTAGGAGTTGAGACTCATTCTTTCTTTTTCTTCTTCCTTTTGTTAGGCATGCTATCAGTCTGTCTTTCATTAGCAGTCATCTCATGGGATGGAGAATACGGCATGAGAGACTATTGTCTTCTCCTATAATATACTAGTCCAGAGCCCTGTGTATTTCATATTATCCACTATCACAGTAATTTTTCTGTTTTTCATGAAAAATCCTTGATATTTAATATTGGTACCTTACACGACCTGTGAGTCCAGGCCTATATGTCACCTGACCCAGCTCTGTATCAGGTAGCAGCCTGGTTCAGAAGGTACCACTCTGAAATTTAGCAGAGTCAAATGAAGCTCTGGGTTTGACTCTTCATCTTTTTGAAGTGTCCTCTTAACAGTATTTTTTACAGTAACATTAAAATGTGCATAACCTGGACTTAAAATAATGTTACTTTTACACCATATGGTTTTTGTAAAGCAGTTAGACTCATAGCAATTGTGGTCTGTGACACATTATTACTGTATGGCATGGTATGCCATGGCTCATGGAGAAATATTTCACATGTGAGATTACATGTTTAGTGGTTATATTCTCTAATAATTTTGTTTATGGATAAAAAGGAGAATAATCTATGATGAATTTCTAATTCTTTTACAGCATATGCAAATGCAGTAAAAACAGCTTTGGATGAAAAATTCAAAGTTTCTGGAGTTATGATTCTAGGTTGATTCTGTTTGATGATTTTGGTGTTTCTTTTCAAATGCGTTCTCCCTACCCAGTCCCAGTCCCCTATATTTTAATCTAGCTCTCTCTTATCTCTCTTTATTGTTTGTTTTCTCTTTTCCTCTGCAGTCTTCTAGTCTGTACTTTGAGGGCTGATATGCTTCAGATGCTCCATTTCCCAAATAAATTGTGAACTTCATCTTTTAAAAATTTCATTTTATTTCAGCTTATATGTCATGGTGATAGGGGTATTTGTTTTGTTTTGGTATTTGCGGTTATGCCTATCATCCGTTAGGGAGATTGGCTGAATGTTGTTCCCATCCTTGGACATCTTTCTCCACAGAATGGTTGAGGTTGAAAGGAACCTCTGGAAATCACCCAGTCAAACACCTCTGCTCAATCAGGGTCACATAGAGCCTCTCCAGATGGCTTTTGAAGGTCTCCAAGGATGGAGACGCTACAGCTCTGTGGGCAACCTGTTCCACCTATCAACCATGCCTTGCACTGAAGAGCTGATCTCCTTTCCTTTGCAGGCAACACAGGGCATAAAATTTTCCAGAGGATGTTACTCAGGCTTTACCTGGGCCCTGAGAGGCTGCAGCTTGTGAAGAGCCTGTGTTGAGCTTGGTTTGACCTCAGGAAGTAGTGGGAAGACGTTCTCAGAGAACAGAGTGCACTGAGCACATAGCAAGTGATTATTTGGGCTGGATGCAAGGATCCTCTGCATGGCCAGGGGCCTATTGGCAGGGGAGCACTATGTGTAAATATTGCTCTTCCCATCCTGTCTTAGGAAGCTGAGCTTTCTGAATTTAAAAAAACGACTTTTTCGCTCAAAGTAACTAACTTTCTTGAGGGAGGAACTATGATGCAAGATCAGGCAGTCCAATTTTGCATCTTGAATCTTTCCCAGAAGGAATTATGCTTGCTTGTACAGGGATACTGCAGTGTATTTCTGCCTAGGTAAATTCTGTCCTTTCAGCAGGGTTTTAGAAAATTGTTTTGCTTGTTAAAAAACGTGGCTAGACATTCGTTTGGCCTTTATTTTCTTCCACACTGTGTGTAGCTTCAAACTTTCATGTGCAGTTTGCCTGTTCTTTTTAGAGTTTTCATTTGATTTGCTGCAGTTTGGCTCCTTCGATTAACTCAGTCCTTTGAATGAGACCTGTTTTTCCTTCACAGATTTCCATCTGTAAGTGATGTTCTCCACTTATGGTCTAATTGCCTTTCCCAAATTGAAGTCAGAATCTTTGTGTAATCTTGTTCTTGGTTTTGGCTCTCTGTTACAAGTTTTGCTTCAAATTAAGGATTCCACAAGCCCTGTAAATGACACAGTCAGTTCAACAGTCTCAGCTTTGTTTTTAAAGCCTTAAAAGCCTTTTTTTTTTTTTTCCTTTCCTTTTTGGTCCTCACATGATTTTTGGTAAGACATCATAAGACCTCTCTCAAAAGTTTAATTCTGCCTGGAATGATGATTCTTTTTCTCAGATATCTTGATCACAATCTCATCAGTACACTGATCTGACACTTACATGGATGTTATCAATGAAGTTCTGTGCTTCTGAAACAAAAATGCTGTGTTGAGCCACCCTTTTCTAAATCATTCCTTGCCTTCATGAAGGCCAAAGTTTGACCCAGTTGCTTGCTGTGAGGTAATAGAGTCAGAGCTGTTTTGGCCTTCTCAGCTCTATGTTTTTCATGCTTTTTTATTTTATTTTTTTCCTACTTCTAGATGCACTCATCCTTAGTTTCCTGCACCTTTTTTACTGTATTGCATTTTCAGGATATTGCTTGTTTGATCTCAGAATTTTCTAAAAAAAAGACAAAAAACCTTGCTAGTAGAAGAAGTAAGAGCTTCTTGCAGGTGTTTGTTTGTTGGTTTGTTTGTTTTGCTCAATATCTGTCAAGAGTTGGTCAGCTTTCACAGATTTTCACAGGATTGAAAAAAAACGCATCATTGAAAATGATCATTGAAAAAAGCATCAAAAAGCATTTGTTGTAAAGCAAGGGAATACCAAGACTTTTCAAAGTAGCTGGGATGAAATACATGTTTATTTTGGCTCTACATATAAAAATTAGGGCCAAATTGATTTAAGCTTAGTGAAGGTTGTTAGCAACTGAAAAAAGGTTTCAGAGTGGGTGATGTGTAGGAATAAAAGTGAACTTCCATTACATGATAAAGGGCAACCCTTGCATCCTTTATGGGAGGCTTGGGCAAGGTGTGCTGTACTTTCTGGAGTGTTAAAACCAAACATCAGTCTGTAGGAATCCCTGGCGCTCCATCGCCTCTCCAGCTTTTTGCTAATGAATCTGTGCCTGGTCTGTCTGCAGTCCCTGGGATGCATAGAAACCAGTTGACATTGACAGGGCTAGAGTGAAATCATTTGAAGGTCATTTTAAATGTAATCTTGTCTTATGATATTTTAGTGTTTGTAGAGCTGTTTGCTTCCTTATTTTGCTCTGGGCAGGCAAAAGTAGGAGAGAATAAAATGTTCTCAAGCAAATAGTTGTGTGAAAGGTTAGAAGAGTTCAGACTCACTTTCAGGTCTAATGCATGCATAATGCATTTCTAGTACCATAAACCGGTAGCAGAAGGTCATGAGGAAAACCTGTATGCCTAGAGCTGGCTGGAAAGCAAAGCTGTTGATCATATACAAGTAAAGTGATCAAGGGTCACACATTTGCATGTGGGCAGGAAGGTTGCATCAGGACAAATCTGGAGCCTGGTTCACTGGGGATCACTGAGCATTTCTAAATTTGGACAAATAAGATGAGGAAGGCTGCAATTCCATGACATTTTATTCACTGAAGCTAATGAGCTCTTCCTATCTCCATGCTGACCACAGGACATCAGAACATGAGGAACTGAATCTAAGCCTAAAAAAAGTATGAAACTGAAATGTATTTGTAAGTGGAACTAAAAGCCAGGACAGAAGCTCTTATTCAGAGCAAGGCTGACCTTAATTCGCCTATGTTCTTAGTACTCTGGCTCTCCTGTGGGTAAGGCAGTACAGGTTCACTTGTGTCTTACAGAATAATGCTTTAAGGACATGCAGAGTGACTCCAAGGTCCCTTTTAAACAGCTGGAGTTGTATATTAATTATATCTATCCATAAACATACTTTCTTCATACTTCAATAGAAACAAAGAACAGCTGTGCTGTTGTTAGCAGTAATGTGAGTATACATAAATCTCCAGAGACTCCCCCTCTCCCAGGACTATGCGCTCAACTCAGAGCTGACATTCTGAGACGATTTGCTCTCAGATTCTCTTCCCCACTCTCAGATTCTCTTGTCCAAGCATTTTCTTATTTGTTATATATATGTATATATGTATGTATGTATGTAAGTATGTATGTCTTTACAGGACTAACAACAGCATGGGACTATATCCACTGCTGGGTGGCTAAGCCATTCCTGCTCTGGCTGGCATTTAGTTTGTGCAGTTCAGTATCTACAAGGGATAGGCTCAAGAACATAAAGAAGTTTCTACTTGAAAATGGCACTTCCCACTAAACTCTGGCCACATGAGTTTAAGGATGTGTAATTTGTTCTCTTGTTCTCAGTACTGTCCTCTGCTCTGGGACAATAGCTCACTGAAAGCAGATGTCCTCTGATACTTATCTTGAAACTCTGGATGATGCATGGGGTTGAACACCCCCTCCCCAGGGAGATGGTAAGTGTGCTGCTGTTTTGGGGCCGTCTCAGAAGAAGGAGGCTGTGATAATGTGTTGGCCACACTGAATGTGGGCTCAAGTCTCCCTTGGTTGCCCCTTCAATTAGTTCCTACTTGCCTCCATAAGAGAACAGCCTATTAGTTCTTTTGTCCACTTGTCTTGGCCTTAATCTTGGACTACCATGATACACTGCTCTAGCAGATGTCTTTCTGCAATCGTAATGTTAACACTAGGGAGTTACTCCTTCAGTTGTCACAGAGGAAGTCATGGTTGGCTGGTATTGAGTGAAATTATATGTTCTTCATGTCCAGAAATGGTGTAGGAAGCTGGAGGCAGCAGGCTTGGCAGAGATGCTCAATGTGGTATCTGTACAGGAAGAAATTTGGAATTTCCATTCCCACGTCAAAGGATGTTCATTTTGATTTCAAATGTGATAACAGAGTAGAAAAATAATTACAATATAAATATGATGCTGAGCAAGGGAAAATTAGGTTGCTCAGTCACTCTTAATGTTTCAGAAAGCCCAGGCTGGAAAGTAATAATATCTTATGGCTTCCTTGTCATATTGCAGTATAGCCATGGTAATAAAGTGCACCAATTCCTGCGCTACGTGCTCTAGGTGTCCCTGCTTGAGCAGGGGCATTGGACTAGATGATCTCTAGAGGTCCCTTCCAACCTTAACCATTCTATGATTCTGCAAAATGAAATCTAGTGAAATTTCAACATTTTCCCATGCTGAAAACTTTTTAATTTTATTTTTTAATAAACATTTTAATTTTTAATTTTGTCTGCAAGAAAAAAAATCTGAATTTCATGTAATTTTGTAAGCAAATTTCTTTAATGGCATCCACTTTCTATAATTACCTTTCCCTGAATTAAACTTCCAAAATGCAGACTGCTTTGATGAAAAATTTCCAGTATGTTCTAATCTTAGAAAACTACAGTGCAACCTCTGTAAAATTCTGAAAAGATTTACTGTAGACAATGCCATTAGTTAGAGCACCCCAGTCCTTGCACAATTAGAGAATCTTAACACTCTTGTTTTGTGTGCATCCAGTTAAATGGTAGAATTTCCATCATTCCATTTTGAAAAAAATGTTGCCTGCTATTAACCTAATCAGCTTACTGTGTTTGCATTCACTCTGCCATCATGAGATATAAATCTAAGTCAGGTCAAGTTAGATGAAGATTTTGGTCTCTAGTGAATAATGTAGCAGATTCTGGAAGTGAGAAAGGGATTTAGCAGGAAGCATTCTTTCTGTGCAGATTGACATCTAAAGCAGAAAACTGATGGAGTTGCCTGCTAATGTACCAGAGAGAAAGAAGAGTCCTATCATTCATGATTGTAAAAGATCTCTTGGACTTTTTGCAAAGGAAGAGTTTTGTCAAGTCTCTGCATCATGGATAATTTGTAACATGTATTGTCCTCTCTTAGGCACCTCTTCTCTCTCAATAGGATGAGGATTTTCTGTTTCGCATCTGCAACTTTATCTTTCACCTTCTGAGTCAGGACATGCACAGAAAGAAAGACGTGAGCTGCAAAGATCCTCCTTTGTAATGGTGGGCTGTGAGGGCATGGCACACATGTCCTGAAAAGTAGGTTCCACGGCAGCGTGTGTCAGGAGAAGTTGTTTGCCATAGATCATACATCAGCCAAAGCACAAGGGAGCACAAGATATCCTCTTCTGTGCTTCTGGTCTTCAAGTCCTAGGTGGGGTGCATAATGAACTATAGATGATGTAAGCCATCCTACCCAGGTTATTAGTAAGTTTTAATACTTGTTGAACACCAAAGCCATAGAATCATAGAATGAAACAACTGATTGAATTTCAACCTGTTATATATTGTGTCTGTGTTTTGATGCCTTTTGCTACCAATATACTTTCCTTATTAAGATGAATCAAAGTGGATTTAAGATACAGTGATGTTGCATTTGTATGTATGTAGTTATAATTCCTGTGTTTGCTGATGGCACAATCACCTACTATCTTCTTTAGATCTACACTACACTTTGTGAAGACATCACATAGCCCTTTTAATTGACAACACAGTGTTTTGCTGTAAGCTAGTTGCTAGAAGAGTTTCCCCATTGGTGACAGGGAAACACAACATTATCTGTCAGACAATTTCAGGCGGAAATGGTTGTGTGTAATCAAGTGCATAAGCAAGAACAAGAGATCTTTTGCACGTAGATTTTAAACCTACATATGGTGAAAGCCCGTGTGAGAACAGGAGACTGGAGAACACTGTTGCTTCCAGGCTGTCCATCTGTCATGGGGTCGCTTCAGGATCTGCACAGGTATGCCCCTGTCCCTCAGGTTTGACAGTCACATGTTCCTTGTGACCCTGTGGAGGAGATGAACCTGGTGACATAGGATACAAGCTTTATCCTCTCCTGGGACATGGTTTTCCTTTCTGATCTTGGGCAAACCACTAAAAATACTAACATGTTTGGACCTTCCTTTGTCTTAATATAAATAGACTTTGGATAACTATGCAATCAACCTATTTTATCTACATAGTCAGAATGGTGCGAGACCTAAGCAAATTAAAGTAGGATCATGCCTATACTTAAAATACCTATACTTAAAATTCGTGGTTCTGGGAATGGGATGGTCCAGTTCCAAGCTTGCAAGACTGGGAATATCTGCCTCCCAGGAGCCTTCAGATCTCTGCATGAAGAATAGTAATGAAACACAAGGGATATGTTAAAATTAGAAGTAAGAGGAAGAGGAATACTCAAACACCAATATGTAAAACCGCAAGAAAATAAAATCGTTGTACACAAGTGATGTTTGCTTTAGCTTAAACAAGGCAATATGAAATCATCAAACTTCATGTCAATCTTTCAATTATTGTGTCTGTCTTATGAGTGATATTTATTTAGGATTTTTTTTTATATTTATGAGGGACATGGATGAAGATAAACCATGGAAGTGTATATATTGTCCTGATATGTCTTACAGAAGAACACACTTGTTCAAAATAATTCTCAAATATGTCAAATTATAAAAATACCTATTGCAAAACCAACTGAAATTGAAAGCATATTTGAGTGAATCCTTTTTAGTTTTTCATTCTCTAACTGTTTTTGAGCCGTCTTCTTTTTCTGTTTATTTTCAACTCACAGTAATACAACTTCTCGGCCTGGCTGGGTGAAAATACCAAGACAATCTTATAAATGTGTATAAAGAAGTGATGGGAGGGTGTAGAGAGGACAAGAGCTGACTTTTCTCAGAGATGACCAGTGACAGAATGAGGTACAAGCTGAATGGGTACAATGACTACAATGGCTACAAACTGAAACACAGGAAATCCCGTCTGAACACAAGAAAACACTTCTTCAATGTGAGGGTAGTCAAGCATTGAAACAAGTTGCTCAGAGAGGCTGTGGAGTCTTCATCCTTGGAGATATTCAAAACCCAACTTGAAATGATCCTGGACAATCTGCGGTAGCTGACCCTGACTGAGCAGAGGGATTGGACCATATGATCTCCACAGGTTCCCCACACCCCAACTATTCTGTGATTCTGTGAACAAACAAATTTTGGTCTCTGCTCTAACTGCAATCCCTCTAGCGATCAGCAGGGGCTCCTCTTGCACTATAACTAACTCGGCTTTCTGCATTTTTCCTTTTCCAGTTTCCTATCGACCAGTCCGTGATGCTTCCATGTGTGTTACCTGTAATTATGTTATCATGTCATCACACTTCTTATCATGCAATCCTGAGGAAACACATTTATGCAACTTTGTATTCAGAAATTGTCTCTGGTTCTTTCTTCACTTATCATCCACAGAGTGGCCCAGTTGGACCACCCTAGATGTGTGGTGAAAGCACATATTCCATGTTCCAAGAGACAGGCAATGCAAAGAGCAGCAGCAGCAAATCTGGGAGGTTATGATCACTGAATGATCATAAAGCAAAGTTCATATGGAGCAAACTTTGCTAAAGTTAAATTACACATGCGTGTTAGATTTCAGATCTGGCTAATAGAAAAAAAAATTACAGATAGCTTCTCTAATGAAGTATTTTATCTTTACAAATACACAGCTGATAAATTTGTTCAGTGTTAGTTTAACTGAGTTCAAGGATATGTGGACTCAGCACCTGAACTTTGCACTCTACTGTAAGCTGCAGAGATTGAGTAAGATAGGAGGTGTGATGTATATTACCAAGGTAGTTCATGTCATAGGGTGTCACAAATATCCAGGGTGATCAAATGCTTCAGGTGCTTGTTTTCACTTGCTGGGGGAAAAACTAAAACAAAACAAGACAAAACAGGAAGATATAGATAGAGTTCTGTTCTACTGACAAGATCAGCTAATTGGTCACATATGTGTTACGGGAATAGAGGCAACCTAGAGAAAATACAGTGCAAAGTTACAAGCACAAGGCCAATGTCAGTGAACCTGGACATTTGGTAACTCATGTCATTAACATAAGGTGAGATTTAGGAGAGAGATGGCTTTCAGAAGAGAGCTGAACACAATTGCAGAGGTAAATCTTTACTCATTTATGATGAATTATTTATTTCATTACTGAAAATCTGAGAGAATAGATTATTTACTCAGCTATTTTCCAGCAGACACATAGCAAGTCTAGTAATAAGAAACATTCCTGGGAGGTTATTATGTTTTATCATGAAGAAAATACTCAGGACGCTGACTGTAAACATAGTTGTGGACATGTTATGTAAAGAAAACACGTAAGATGCCTTTTCCATCTTATTACAGATATTTGAAGATCAGTAATGACTTTTCATTCAACCCTGTATAGCTGTATAGTATTCTCTTTCCTTTGGTGAGAATGTGACTTCATCCTATGCCACATGATGCTCAAGCCAAGGAGTATGTGTCCTCATTTACAATTCTGCTCATGGTGGGAGTTGCAGACTCTATAGCTTTGCAGGTAATATCTGGTTAATAAAAGCAATCCCAACTAGGAGATTTTTTTGCAACGAATGCAAAACTGTATGCTCTATTTGTACTAAGCCTGTCATTTCCTAGCATCAGAAATATGAATGACCAGATAAGACTACATTTTGAGTATCTGAGGAATCAGTCATGCTATTGGGCCGAGAGACAATGGGATCTGCATGGCTAATTCCCTGAAAAATGTAAGGACAATGTTCTTCTCTTAATAGTAGAGAGAAAGAAAACATTTGCATGCTCTGTAGGTGTGTGTAATCGGCTTTGCTCAATCTATCGCACTTAAATGATTTCTGTGTTTAGCATGCAGAGCCAAAAAGCCATTTCACAGCTCTTCATGAAAAGTGGCCAGTCATTACTGCAACCCTTGGGACTGGCTGTGATAACATTAATCATGATGAATTGGTGTGGCATCTGTGTGGCCATAATACATATCTCTATAAGAATCACAGTGGGTTGCATTTCAGAGTACTGCGTACTGGTTTATATTTTAATCTTTGTCCACAGAGAACTTTTCTTAGTCACTAATACTATTGTATTCGCAACTTATGTAGCTATTTGCTACAGGCTATTGGTTGGATTTTTGCTTTTGTAAGGTCAGAGCAATGAGCAAACCTCTTCTGAAATAAAATGGCTTAACCACAGGCAAACTCTGAGTTGTATCATCACTGAAGAAATTCAGCAGCTAGAATCCTCAAATATTTCTTAAAACACTACAACTGAAGCTGTTCACTCAAAAAAAAAAAAAAAGAAGAAAAAAAAAGAAAGAAAAAAAGAAAAAAAGGAAAAAAAAGAAAAAAGAGACCAAAGGAAAAACTTATCTCTTCCTGTGTGATTGATCTTTTTCTCCTCTGATTGCCCTCTGACCTACAATAAATCATTTTTGAATGTGTCAGGAAAATTGCTTCAATAGCTTTTGAGCTGGAAGGGGAAATGTTTTGTCTCTCGAAGTATTATCATACAAAAACTCCAAACAATTGCAACTTTTCTGTTACATTTCCAGCGAGATTATGGAAAAAGGCTTTCTCTGTGTCAGTGTGACTTGATAGCATCTAAAGAATGTTGCCATCTATCTGAAATCCATATACGTGTGTTTTAATGTTGTGTGAAGCACATAAAAGGAGGACTTGACTTTTCTTTCGAATAGAAGACCTGTCAGGAATGAAGCACAGAGGGGGAGTTTTTGCTCTGCCTATAGAGTAGGGTGGCTCATTTGAAAATGTGTGAGGTTTCAACATGAATTCCTACTAAAGAATTAAAAAAATCCCAACGCTCAAAGCCTAAAAGTATCTTGCTTAAACTGGTGCCACATTTGGCCTCAGGAGGCAGGAATGAGTATGAAGACTGACTCTACTCTGCCCTGTGTTCAGGTATTCAGGTATCTTGATCTCTCTTGGTCATTTTTGCGGGAAGTTGCTCATATTTCTTCCCTCAGAAAAGCACTGGGTTCACAAAACTACATGAGCTACATCACAGTCTTTCTGTGAAAATGTTATGCAGTAACTTCACAGAACAAGATGGCAATATTTTCTTACACCTTTTGGCCCTGTAAAATCTGAAATTGGTGTCCTCTGGTGAATCCATCTTGCACAAGGCATTTATTAGACAAGGAATTTGGAGATGCTTCCTATACCGACAAAAACCTCGGGAGGAATTTCTAGAGGAAGCTGAATGAATTCCCATTAAAGTATTGCTGGAAGTTCTCATTATTTTGTTGTATTATTAAACATATGTTAGACCATCTGTGATGAGATTCCTCTGGGTAAATATAGTGGTGTAGAGCACAGGTATCCACATCTGGGCTGGTAACCATGCACTCTTAATAGTTGATGGAGACCAGTACACAATTCAATGCATCCTAAAGATTTCTAAAATAGTCATCCTATGAGTATCTTAAATGTGTTAATTTCTTTTAATAGATTTTTAGGTTCTTTTTTTTCTGGAGCTCTCTGAGATTAACTCAAAGATAGATATTAATATTCCAGATGTCTAATGTTAGGGGAGATGGATCTTTAGGGATCCAAAGTGATTTTGTAAGCATTTCAGTAGCAGAATTCCCTGTCTAAATATACTAATAAATTCAGCAGGTTTTAAGTACTAATTTGTTATGCATTACTTATACATAGATATATGTGCTTATTATATGTTACATGTTATAATTATCCCAATTTATTAAATTATTCCACCACTTAAATTCAATTCCTTGTGGTTTTGCTATTTACAACCCTCATCTCCGCTTTGAAGAGCACCCCCGCCACCCTTCCTCCATCTTTACAGTAAAACAACCCAGAAGAGCCATTATGTAACTCTGATACCCTCCTAATCAGTTGAGTTCTGGCTGGGTGGGTAACACAAGTGGCAGCGAGAATCTCCTGCACCTAAGGCTTGTCCAGCTTCCTGTTCTCAGAACCAGCAACCACAAGACACTCAGAGAAACTCCTGTGGTTACTAACAGAAGAAACAAGTTCCCTCCAATCTTCCAGTGCACCTTGTCCGTTGTGGTTTGTGAGAATTGTGCTGCGCCCTTATCCAAGGCAGGCAGGACCGTGCAGGCTTTGTGCTCCTCCATCCCGTGAATTCAGACTCCTCAGCCCACAGCTTTGAATTTTCAGGCACAGCGTCTCCATTCTGTGGGAAAGCATTCAAAATAATTCCCCTAAAATGACTATTAGCTTGTGAAAACTACCGGAGCTAAATCACAACCATTCTGTGGGAATGAAGCAAGGGTTCCCTTGAGACTTTTATGATTTTATTTTATTTTATTTTATTTTATTTTATTTTATTTTATTTTATTTTATTTTATTTTATTTTATTTTATTTTATTTTATTTGTGAGATAGTCTGTGATGCAGATCTTAGTTCATTTTTCCATCTAACTCCCTCTGAATACAACTGAAGAGCCTCTGTTCATTTGTGTCATTGCTTTGATACTACCTGTGCCGTGAGAACAATGAGGTAACGTCAGTGAGATGTGAATGGGCTAATGTGACATGACATGTTTCCTAATTAAACCACTAGTAATAAGAGGTGCCACGAGCTTCTTCTGTTAAAACACTTTGTTCCATCAGGAAAGCCTTTGTAACATAGTTAGTCTATCACCCTTTCCACTTCCTTGAGTCTTTTATGTACATTTGTTTCTCAATAAAACCCCCAAATTTGGGGCTTGCAAAACACCCACCGTTTTTAAAAGTTATCCTGTGATCTGTCACTGCAGCTCTTGCATGGCAGATTGCAGTTTTATCCTGTGACTGCCTGGCTGTGATCCCAGCAGAATTACACCAGCCTCTCATGGGCATGTTTTCCCTGGTTGCTCTTGGCTATTCTGCAATAGCAACACTCAGCTCTATCCACCAAAGAACTGCAATTTTCTCTTCCCTAATGAATTTCATAACGTAATCGGTGGCAGACCATGACTGAGAATAGAACTAAAACTTGATGTAATGGTCAGGCAAGAAATTTGACTTGGAGCTTTGTTTTGACTGGGTCCCAAGTAAGGAGAGGCATTGCTGACAGCTCTGCTTATGCTCTGTGGATGCTGATGGCTCCGGGGGCAGTAAAAATGTTCACAGTTTTTTGTTTTTGTCTTGTTTTCATTACGACTGTAATGATGCTTATTTCTGTGAAGACTGGGTTGCCAGCTAATGATCTGGTTTCAGAGGCAGGAAAGGCCTTTGGCTCAATGTAGTTAATTAAATAAAATACAATAAAATCATGCTCAGAGTTATTGTGTGGAGGTTCAGATTCCACCAGGTGCTAGGGACAGATCGCTAAAAGGAGGCAGGCAGCTGAAGATGTCACCAGTCACACAAGGGGTTCTCTGAAATATTTAGGTGTTGAGCATATTTGGGATGCAGAATATAAGATATTTTTGCGCAAAGCATCAAAGACCAACTGGTGAACAGCCACCTATTTCACCAAGGGTGCACCTGTGCGCTATATTCGTATTGTTCAGCATGGCCGAGTTTAGGTTCAATGTAGCATGGTGAGCACATGAAACAACAAAATAGACAAGACTGTTTCCTGCTCCCTTCAGCACTTCCCAGTCTGCCCGGCAAATTTAATAGCAATTGGCTGCTTTCATCATGCACTAGGGAGTGTTGGGGTAAAATTCAAGCTGGACATGCACATCAGTTTTGCCTTTGAGATGGGCCAATCCAGGACTCGCAAACAGATGTCTGTGGGAATCCAAAGACACTCAAAGTTGAGCTTCAGGAGGATTTAATGTAAAGAGTAATTTGGCTTAGAGAACGTGTGGATCTGAGCGACATCTGAATGATGATGGATCAAGAAGAAACCACACTCTCTATGAGTGGGCAAAGCAGCATGACTATTCCTTCTACATGTCAGCTCAAGCTCATGCCACATACCCCCTTAAGTGCTGCAGCTTCTTTAATATTCCTTGGTAGGTCTGGGCTTGGTGGTGAATCACGGTGATCATTGTGTCTCTGTGAACACTGATTTCCCAGATGGAGGGGAGAGAATGGATGTCTGGGAGCCCTCTCAGTGTGCAACTGTAAGAACAAAAGCCACTGGAGTTTTACTGCTCTCAATTGTGGTTGCAGTCATTGTGCTAATCTCCCCTCATGCAAAGTCTGATCCAGATGCTGCGGTTCCTTCCCATGGCTTGGTGGCTCAGGAACTGGAGCGATGGGAGTCTTCTGGAAAGGTAGCTGGAGTTTCTCCTCACTGCTGGTGGGACAGCTGCTGTTTTAGCATTGCTTAGGGTGTCAGTGAACTTTCCTGATGGGTCTTTTGCTGGCTCATTGTGGTGGTAAGTACAAGCCCACATTTCTGGAGTGCTTTGGAGGGGCAGGGGAAGGTGCAGTACTTTAGGTGAAGTGCACACAAGGCTTCACAGAGTAGTTTGTTACATCTGCTATTCTGCTGCCAAAATCTCTGCTATGGTCTTTTGGCACCTGTCCGTGGAGTTAAGCAGAACACTGCCAACTGCCACCAACAGAGACTTGGCCCTATCTGCTGGAAAATCCCAGCCTTCCAGGATATGCTTATCTTGCTAGAGCTATTTTATTTTGTCTGCAGTGAAGCTGGACAAATAATTTGGCATTGCTGGGTGGACTGTTAAAAGCACTCATAAATGTGAGGAGCTATTCTTAGTGCCGAGAGTCCAGCTCTCCAGTTTACCTAGAAGAGTGCTCGCACTGCAGCCCCCAATAGTGCTGACCTCTCTGTTGATCAGTCCCCAGAAAGAGACAAATCTGCTCCTCATAGTAATGCATTTAATTTTGGACATGTCCACCCTCAAAACTCCCAATTCTATGCCTTGTAACTTATCCATTAGGAAGTATGCAGGACATCGAGCTTTGTGCTGTCCTGGCTTACTCCCTTTGGCTGGGACAATCTTGTATTGTGCTCCTGCTGATGTGTTTGCTCCATCTTTGGTGGTGATTTACCGCTCCAGCTACACCACAGCCACCACAGTGTGAAGGTGCACATAGGCAAAAATCCTATGATGCTGCCTATGAAGCTGCTGATGGGCATGAACTGGGTCTGTCTGGACCCCTAAGCTCGGAGCTGCTCCATAGGACTGCTTGGGAAGGTTACATTCCCATAGACAGACATCCAAGATGAGGCATGGTAACCAAATGGTTCCTTCCAAAATGAACCGATCACAGAATATTTCCCCCTGTGCACAGTCCAGTGCATTTTTGCACTCAATGCTGAGGGTATTACCTGTAAATGCTGTGTTTACTGATGCTCTGCATATTTTCCTTAGGATGGTAAACTGCTCAATACTAAGTGTGTACAAGGGGACAGAGCAAGTGTTGTCATTAAAGGCAAAGATCAGTCTGGCAGTGTTGTCACTTCCAGATAGACCTTTTTGATTCTAAAAAGAGGGGAGCTGAATTGCTGAAATGAATGATTCGAAATAATTGCACTAGTTGTGTGTTGGTTTTTTTTTTTTTGGTTGCTGTTTGCGAAAATGGGATTCCTCCAAGGTACATGTTGCCTTCCTTCCCAGAACCCCAGTCAAAACATGGCTGGTGGAAGCCAGCTCCCTTTTACACGTTGGCTGCCTAATATTTACATTCTCTGCTCGTTGTTTGTGCTCTCTTTCCTTCTGCTTCTATATGAATGTCTGTTGAGAGTTGTGTCATTTGATAGGAGCAACCAGAAGATGTTGACTCTACAACCGTCTCCCCAGGAGTCTTCTGTGCAGTGATGCTCACTGCAGCTGTGTGTGTTTCCCTGAGATGGTGCGTGAGATAAACATGCAACCAATTAGCTGTATTACATGACTGAGGTGATTGCATTTTATAGGATTTATTGATCTTCAAAGCAGAAAGTACTGTTATCATGTAGTCTGACCTTGCATTTTTAAGGATTTCTGGCACACAATATTTAAAATTCTCCCCTGTGGTCTGCAGAACTGGGCAGTACTATATGTAAGTCTAATGACCACACACCAGTTCCCAGAGACAAGCTCCAGTAGGAGACATGAAGTTTGAAGCCAAGTGAATCAAGAAGATTTTTAGCTGCTATAGCATTTAAAGATTGATTTTGAAAAATTAGCTGGAATATCTGGATATCCTGTTTATATGCCTTAAAAAATGGACATTCTTTTACTGCAGCGTCCTGGCACCTAATCCTTAAAAAAAAAAAAAAAAAAGAAAAAGAAAAAGAAAAAGAAAAGCCCAGTAGAAATCCTCATTTTTCCTTCCATAAGCATTTCCACAAGATTATCTGAATATTTTATTTTATGATTTGTAATTTTGGAAAGTTTATATAATAATCAGAGGTTTACATGTTTATCAGAAATAAGCTCTCTCCAGTTAACTTTTCTTTAGATAGCCCTCTAATTCTAATTAACTACCTACTCCTGTTGTCTACACAGGAAAAAGTTTTACTAGTGAGAAGATATGCTCCATGGTGGAAGTCATGCAGTTTTTGGGGGACTATTTTTTTTACTTATTTTCAATTTAATAGAGCGTTCAAATCAATCAGAACTTACTCAGGAGGTGGAACACCGTGGTGAGAATGATATATGGGACAGTCTGCAGGACAATGTTTCCTGATTGACTAAATCTAAAACTTAAGGACATAAGTATCCCAACTCATCTTAAATGAGTTCCTATATGGTGGGATGATCCCAGATCATGTAAATGATTGATGATCACCATACAACATTTAATGATATGGATAATAATAACTTCAGCTCTGTGAGATTGAGAACCTTGACAGGAAAAGAAGGTAAGAGTTCAAAAATCTTTTAGAAAAGCCAGCCCGAAGGTTCAGATATAAAGACTAGAGACCAATGAACTTCTTGTGTGTGAGGAGTTACGTGGGGCTTCCCCAGCCAGGGCACTACTTCAGACTGTACACATTGGTTATACCGCTCCGTGGTTACAGGATCAGGAACTGTTGTCAGCCCTGCTCTGTTTGAGGTCATTGGCCTCAAGGTGTTACCCAAAACAGAACTCAAGAAGAGAAAAAATATGCATATACTGAATCTGGATCAGCGTTAGGCAGCTGGCTCAAAAAGCAGCCTAGACTGTTCAGAAGTGTTCCTCTCCATAATACCCAGAGTCCAGGCCTTCAATTCAACCAACACAGTGCTCTGCTTTTGTTTCATTTCATTGGCAGCTTTGTTACTGGGACCTATTCATGTTTAGTTTTCCCTGTGTGGGTAAAAAGGGCTCCCATCCTTGACTGAAAGAAAGGTCAAGATGCTAGGGACAGAGTGAAAAAGTGCACATGAGTGACTACAGCAATTCAATCCCTAATCTGTTCCTCCTGTTAAAATACTGTTTATTGCTGACTGTCAATAAAGAGTGACCGGTAAATAAAGATGCCATCTCCATCTGGGTTCCAGATTACTGGAAAGGGAGCTACTTCATTTCCATCTTCCAGACACATTTCTGAAATTGAAGATCTTTTCTTACTCTAGAATAAGTCCCAGCCATCATTAGGGGGAGCTGTTGCCCCAGAAAGGCCCAACCTCCCGTTGCTGTCTTTTCCAGACTTGCTCTGAAATGTTGTGCTTCAAGAAAATTCAATTAATTCATGAACTGGCACCTTTCGGTACGGCATTGTCAAACATGTCAGCTCTTAAGGGTGCTTTGTAAATAAATATCTTCATTTTCATTTGTTTAGCTCTCCATATGCAATGTAAGAGAGATACCTGAACTGTGGCAGCACTGATCTTCCACTAGGGGAAGGCTAGGGGAAACGTGGAGTCCTTATAGACCTTCCATTAACCTACATTATAAAAAGTAGAGGAGAGTTTAAATGTAATTTTCTTCTGTCATTTCACCAGTCCTCTTTTGTTTAGGACCATGATTCTTTCCCCCCTAGCCTGACCCTGCTCTCATTTCCATCACAACTAGAGTAATTCAGACCAAGCCAGGGGAAGTACATGGGTGTAAAATGCTGTGAATAAGATCAGAGTTGGACTTTTTGTGGAAAAGGACAAAGGCCTGGGACCAAATTGTTAGCCAAGTCAAACATCTTTGACTTAGCAGTTAACCTTTGCTTTTAACTTGTATCCATGTTTCCTGGGAAGAAATGGCAATGCAGGGCACCCTCTCTCCAAGCATCCAGTGGTTCTCTTCCTAACTGTGGAGGGGCATGTTGTTAGGTGTTGTTTTCTGAACTCAGACATGTGGAGATTAGATACACAGCGTCACTGACTAATTGCTCATGTTATTCTAGGCTGATTATATCACAGGTTGCATTCATACTAAACAGGGTTGTGGATTGAATTACAGCACACCCAACACGGGTTACACACGGAGTGTGTAAGAGCATATTTTGACTATATGAAGCAATACACGGGATATTGTTATAAATGTACATGGACTGAATTAAAAATGTCAGCTATCACATGAGGGCTGTTTTTTTTAACAGACAGGAACAATTGTGTAATCAGATGTCTGCGCTTATTAAATCCAACTCAGATCTGTGGATATAATTTAAATAGGAATGACTTTGTCTTTTTGCTTTTAGTATCTTAAAGCTGGGAGTTGGCTGACCAGTAACAGAGGGGCTGTGCCCTGTATACCTGTAAAACACTATTCTCAAAACTGTGCAGTTCATTTGAAGCAGATAGATAAGGTTATCAGTATTTGCACTTTCCCTCCTACTCTTCTGCTCTTCCTATGGAGAGTTCTTGGCACTGTCCCTGCTCTAAGGTTATATTATTTCATTTTCCAAAGCAATTAGTCAGGTTTCTAAGTGTGGCCATTCAGCATGTAAATCCAATGCACAATCCTCATGCTGTCATCTTACTCATTTAAATGGACTCAACACAAGGCATATTTTTGTAATCTGCCTGTGCTCTCTGGGGATAGCTTTGTAAATGACATGCTACATTCCCAAGTCTCAGCCAGGCTAAGAGGTTCATTCAGTGCCAATAAAGAGCAGTTATTTCCTAATAAGTATATTAACTACTCAAAATGCAGTTCTGAAGATCTGAGGGAAAGCTCTGTCAGAGCAAGCAAGAGGTAGCAGACCAGTGAGTCCTCTGTCCGGACAGAGCAGCTTCCAGCTCGCGGATTTGGCACGTTTACTTCAGTGGAGTGGCCAAGGCGCTTTGAGTTAAGCTGGTCTGCAGTCAAAGGACATGACACCTAGCAGAGGGTGACCAGGAGGCAAGCGCTAAGGTTTCCAGGATCACTGTAAGCTAGCAGGAACCAGCACTGCCACCAGAAGAAGTAATTGTCCTCTCCTTCCCTTCCTGCAACCATCGCCGGGACTAGGTTTTTCTCAGCTCGGCAGTCAGAGGGGATCTTGGATGTGATCTGGCTTAAAGTTATCCAGGCAACGACAACAAAAAGTCTTTTTGACTGATCTGATTTACTGGGCTGCCACAGATGGACTTACACTGGCAGCAAGGCAGGGTGATAGCAGAGTCAAGGGGTCCAATATGAAGACCATCACTTCTTCTGCTGGCTTGTGCTGGTTTAAAGAAAGCATGAAGCTGCATAATAAGCACCCTACAGACCCATGTAGACACCCTGCGCAGCCCAAACCTCCTACTTGCCTTGGCTCCACAGTGCTGGGCCATCAACTCCATTAAGTTAAAGGGCTGCAAAGGGAGGTCTGCTCCATCAGCAGCCCTGGCAATATTCCTGCCCGGCTTAATACCTCCATGCTGCCTTGGTCACTTTGATTCAGTCAACTCCAGTATCTCTTCCAGTGAGAGCTTCCCTTTGCTGTTTCTGCTTTTGCTGTCTGGGCTGTATGTTCATGTTCTTGGGTTTAAAGCGAGGAGAAGGAAGTCCTTTTTTCACACACTGCCTAGCTGATTTGTGGAACTCACTGCCACAGGATGTCACAGGTACCAGAAGAACAAGTGAGCCTAGAAGAAGGGCTAGACAACACATGGAGGAGCGGTCCACTAGGAACTATGAATATCATGACCTCAGGAAGGCCTTTATTAGCAGATGGACATGAAAAAGACCATCCTGGGCATTGCCAGCTCTATTGCCTTCCTTAAAAATCTGAGAGTAAGGTGCAGGACATGAAATTAGGGACTTTTGGTCTGAGCCAGCTCAACCGTTCTTGTGCTTCATAAACAACTTTTTAATAAACTATGAATGAAATTTAGCACATGAATGTGAATCATCACACTCTCTGTGTAAATTATCTTCTGCAAACGCAGTAGCTTATCTTGCAAACTGTGTGGCCACATAATCTCCAAGCCAGAATATGATCTGGGTGTTAGCTTACAAACATGCAGTTATCCTGTTCTGCACAACAAAGATAAGTCCAACTATTCTAAACTTCCGGTGCATTTACTCCAGCTGGTATCTTGACATGGGTACTGAGCACTTAAGAAGAAAGCAGGATTGTAAAAGTTGCTCCCTTTGGTATATAGCTTTAAATGCAATGAACATTTTTTATCCCACTGTGTAACAATAACTTGCAACTGGAAGTTTCCAAGAAAAACTTGGAGAGTGAATTGGCTTTTATTTGCATGGCCATGAATAGGTTGCAATTGGTGGATGTGAGGCCATGTAACAAAGAGGAGCATCAGGTCTTTAACATTTCCCAGCAGCTTTGTGAAACAAAGCTTCTCCTTAAGTAGCAGGAAAAGACAAAAAAATCAAAATCAAAATGTTTTGAAGTTGAAAGACCAGCACAGTTATCATGTCACTTTTGACTCCTGTCTCTGCACTGCCCCAGCTGATTTTATCTCGTGGCTGTGCAAACACATTTCAAACAGGGCCATTATCTACGGCAGGCTCACGACACATCCTGGTACTCACTAGCATAACCACGCTGAATAATTTGGGAGCTGCACCAGGGGAGAGTGCGTTTCCTTGCTGCTGGAAAACCCTTGGTGCTATTGCCAGGCATTTATGAGGGAAGAGTCAGCATGACTTGGTTGGCTCCAGTGATGGTCCATTTGCTTTGCTAGCTGGAAAACTCGCAAACAACTCCCAAATATCCTCATGCAACAGCCTGCGAAAAAGACAAGGGAGTTTCAGCACTTAAACAAGTTGCAGCGGGGCACACGGCAAGGCGTAGCCGCTTCGGAGCTGGCAAAATAAGAAGTGGTTTCATTCAGAAAAGGCAGTTTCTGCTTTTCATTCAGAGCGGGAAGCTTGCGACAGGAGCCACCGAGGTGACGGGGGGAAGTAAACTTGACACGTAGTGGGAAAATGAATTCATTGAAGAAATACCTCCCCGCCATCCCTACCCGTCTCCTGCGCCGGGCTGCTGCGCGGGCAGAGATAATCTGTCAGATACCAACCGTGCTCTTTTTTTTTTTTTCTCTCAATGAAAAGTAGGAAGCGCTAAACGCAGAGCAAACAATTCCTCCTTCCTCCGCGGCCCGCGAGGCAGCGGCTTGCCTGGGGGGCCAGGGAAGAAGCTGCTCTTTGTGGGGCCTCCAGGGCTATCGCTGGGGTCTGCGAGTCATGCGGCTTAATCCTCCCAAGCAGCCTGCCTGGCAGTTTCGCATTCCTCGAATTCCTGCCGCCCGCTGACACGGAGCCCATTGAAAAGGCAGTGCCGAAACCTTTGCACCGTCTCTTCGGAGCGGCTGGCATGGTTTCCGTCCCGCTCCGGCGCTGGGTGCCAGGCAGGTCCCTCCATTTGGGGACGGATGTGGCCTGGAGGGCCTGGAGCCCCACAGTGCCGTGGGGAGCAGCATCCCCGTGCTTGCCAGGGGGTGAAACAGAGGCATTTGGAGCAGGGAATCTGGAAAGGCTCTGTGGGAGATGGGACCCTCTGCTCACAACATGGAGGGGCAGTTGGGAGGAGAAGCGAAGTTGACAGGCCAAACTGCATCGGGTCTCTGCACTTTCATCTGCAGGTCCAGCCTGGCGCAAAGGGCACCACATATCTCTCCTGAGCGTGGGCAAGGCTGCAAAGGGCCTCAAAATTCAGGAGAAAGGGAAAATTTTGGCTCTTTTTGGGTGGGTAGAAAGCCTCAGCCTAGTCCTGACTCTGGGTGCTTGGCAAACTCTGGCTCCACTGACCCTGAGCATCACCAAAAGAGAAAGTTATCCTTGTCTCATTCCTTTGTAAAGCCAAAAATACAGTGATAACCAGAAGAATTAATAAGAATGGTGCTTCCACTGTCACACAGAAGTGTTTTGATGCCCGTTAGTACAGGAGGGTCTTGAATTTTGAGAGGAGTCTAAGATTTGTAAGTGCAACTGTAATATCAATAAGGAGACTTAGAGACAAAAATATCACACAAATGACTACACCTATTGGAAAGAGTGAGAATTTTGCTTGTCTACCTGATCTTTCAAACACTTAAAGGTGCAAGAAGTGTTGAGAGTATCAATAAGAGGGCTCTGTTGAGGGAGGCAAGCGCTGGGAACCCAAGCAGCGGCAGGATAGGAATAATCACAGTTATATTTTCTCAGAGTGTCATGGTTTCTCATTTTCTAAGAATTTCAGTGGCAGGTAGGAATTTGGAAGCTTTTGTAGGCTGATAACAATAGCCGTTAGGATATGACAAGTTTGACAGACAGGCATATGTTGTCCCCAAAGATATGCAACAGTAACCATCCATGCATCATCTGTGGATGAATGTTTACATCTTACAACTTTCTGAATCAACTGTCACTTTTTTTTTTTCCTTATTCTCTCCTTGCTTTTTTTTTTTTAATGAATGAAGTCTGAAGCAAGCCAGACAGAAAGGAAGGCTGCAGCATATTTTATAGCTTGTGTTTCCTTCTGGTAAGGATGTTACATTTGCTGAAGTGAATTTCTGAAAGAGATGTGGAAGGGTTTTCTGGTCAGGGTTAGGGGATATTTCACTCGTGCAGGAAGTTGCAAAAGCTGAACAGAAAGTGTATATTCTAGAAGTTTCAATTGAAAAAAAAAAATAGGCTGAAGGGTGAAGTTGCAAAATATCAGCTGAGGCTCAGAAATCCGGTTCATTTCATGGTCTTAATAAAGGATGAATAAAGGATTATTAGTTAATGCTAATATTAATGACAACATTCCTTTAAATCCAAGACATAGAATATTTTCCCAGATAATCTCTTTTATTGAACTATTTTGAAAATGTGTATTTCTATGACAAATAAAAGCAGTCTCTTATGGGAATTGGTTCAGTTGAGAGACTTTGGGCTGACCCTGGGGAGCTCTTTCGTTCAGGGATGGATGGTGAGCTTATGCATAACTTTTATGTGAGTTCAGCAAGCTGCTGCCAAGCAGTACCCGACGCCAACGCAGTTAAGACAGGACAATGATGCTCTGTTGTCCAGAGACGGTGCAGAAGTTGGTTTGACAAGCCATTGCTCCCCACATGCCTCTACTACTACACTTACTAGTGCATCAGAGAGGGGAGGTTGGTGTCTTAGCTTTGCTCTGCTGAGGAGTTGGGTTTTCCCATTCATTGGTCCTAGATCAAAGTCACTGAGCTCTCTTACAGAATGTAACCTCAGTGAGCGAGACACCCAGGGGATGTGAAGGCAGTGTTGGCACAGCCAGATTTATACCTTACTGGATCATACAGTTTCATAGTTTTATCAATTTTGATGTCAGAAGGAGCCTGTAGTGGCTGTCAGGCTGACCTTCTGTGTCACCTGCACGCAAGATGTTCGTCCCAGGCATTCTACATTAGTCCCAGGGTTTCTGTTTGAGTGTTTGGGTATTTTTAAAGAGACTGAATCAGTCTAGATTTAAAGACTGCCAATGAATCTGCCCCATCTCTAGTGAAGATTGCTCATAGATATAATTACAGCTGTGCAAGTAGTCCATGCAGAACAGTTTCAGCTCATTTAACCATCTCCTACATCAGAATCTCAAATGGATAAATTCCCAGGCCTAAGCATGTGATAGAAAATAACTGAATTACTGGATGCCCATCATTTGAAATCTGCAAACTGACCATGTTCATGCATTTAGCTTGACCCAGTGAGAAGTATGTTAGTTTAAACTGTCTCTACAGTGGATTTCATTTTCATTAGGATCTAAGCTATGATTATTTACTTTGAAGCTGCATTATGCTAAAGACACATGCACTGTCAGGCACCAACCATTACTGTGGCTTAGCTGACAATCAGTAGCTTGATTAACTGTCTGAATTCACTCATGCACCCAAGCCCAAAAGAAGGTAGTGGAAAAATTCTAAATAACTATATTGTTATCTCATTTGGCTGTCCCTAAGCATATTTTAAAAGCTAGCGGAGGTCTTGGATGCTCTTCAGAATTCAGTTTACTGTGTTACTTGAAAGTGAAGGGCAAATAGAGGCAAAATTTAAATTTAGCCAATGAAAAGTGGAACTGCAAACTTTTTTTTTCACTGCAGAGTGTGTGATCTTCAAAGGTCACAAGCACTCACAACAGCAGCTTAATGTCTCATCCAGTAAAATAACTCTTCTTGCAGCTTAGTGGTCTCCTGAAATCCCATGAGGGCACTGCTGTTAGGCCTGTACTGGCTTTGCCTGTGTGATCTCATGAGATTAGAGCCTGGAATGGCATGTAAAGTGACAGGTTGAGCCAGCAGATGGTTTCATTAGTACTGCACAGGTCATGACAGCGGTGTCTGCCGCAGTCCATAAGCATATTGAGAGCTGAGTGCCAGGAGACATAGGGAAAGACAAGTTTGCAAAATCAGCATATTAAAAGCTCATAGAAACAGCTATGGCAAGAACTGAACGCAGTATGCAGAACTGGTTCTTTTCTGCTGTGCAGACCTATCTGTTCAGCACACTGAGGTCCAAAAGGCTGGTGTACGCTTCGACAGCATTCAGAATTTTGAAATGCTCCGTGGTCTCTGCCTTGTGTCTGCATTTTCTGCCATGCATAAGCACTTGAGGGTAAGTGGATAGGGTAGGTGTACAAAAGGGATATTCATTCAGCAGTTCAGTGTTTCTTAGTTGATTTTGGCCTAATTGAACCACCGCCTTCAAGTAACAGACCTATGAGCCTTGTCCAGTGTGGAACCTGTGATGCTTAATAGCATCTTTCACAGAGCGGAGGCTGATCTTGACTCTATCCACAGGATCACAGAAAAGGTGTGTGGAGGAGATCCCTGGAGGTCATCCAGAAATTCTTCCTTCTTGGAGCAGGACTATTTCCATGCCAAGAGAAGTGCAGACCCATGGCATAAATGAGAAAATACCTCAGGACCTTTAAGAATGAAGCATTTTAATGAAGAAACACAGGAAGAGAAAAAATAAACAACAACATCAACAAAAAAAGAAAAAAAAAAAACCGTCATTTTCCCAGAAAATAATAAAACAGGATGCTTTAATATCTAGCATGGAAAACATAGTGAGCTGGGAAAAGAGAGGAGGAGGAGAACTGGAGAGAAGTAACTGATTTTCTATGCTTCTGGCTGCAAAATGGAAGCTTTCCACTCTCGTGGGATGGAGGGTTAGGGTTCAGCAGAACTTTACAGCCAGGACCTAGTTACACTGGAAACAAAGTTTTAATCATCTCTGGTTATAATCAGAGCTCTGCCTACAGACATAGTGGAGCATACTGGCCAAAAACTATATTCTAGCAGGGTTTTCCTTTGCTAACTGTGATTGCTATTGATTTGCTAAGCTTAATTAAACAGTCTGGCTATTTCAGTTTGCGCAATTTAAATAAAAAGTCTATTCCTCCCAAACTCAGTCAGAAAGAAACCACTAACCCACTTCCTTGTTTGGTGCAAAACTGTCATTGTTATGCTGCCTAATTTGTAATACTGAGCTGTTTTTACTCAAATTGAAAGTTGTGCCCCACCACATATCTGAATTCCTGTCTTGATTGCCCTCTAGATGGCAAACTCTCCTTAATTTTGGAACTGTTTAACAGTCACAGCAGTTGCTGCTGACTTTCATAATTGTTAATTTGTCGTGCAACTTCAGTTTGTATTTTTGAATCAACCAGACACAAAAAGAGCAAAATGGTAATGGAAAAGAAGGGGAAAGGGGGATCTGTGATGACATATATGAATTTCATAGGGAAATGTCTGGTGAGATGAACTGTGAAACAGCAGGCATTGATTTACCTTAAGTATTTGTAAAGTGGTGGTTGCCCCCACAGCAGGAGTTCTGTTTAGGCAAATTAGCTGTTGCTGAAGCAAAAATAAAACTGAACTGAATTTTGCAGTCTCAAACAAGGAGCCAGGACTCCCACTTACTTTGTCTGTTTGTCTGTTCTTCTCTTCTTTCAAAACAGAACTCAGTCCTGGATCTCCTTCTTTAACCCTTCAGCAAAGCACACCCACTACTGAACCCCAAGCTCCCAAACTGCCTGCCTCTCCTCTCCCTAAACACTCAAACCCAAAATGTGGTCCATCCCTGCAGAGAAGGATGCAACAAAGACACAAATGACCATCTTTCAGCTGCTTCTCAATAACTGACGTCCCTAAAATGCAGATATTTACAGTCTTAAGGAACTTAAAGCTTTAGGTGGGATAGGTCATTTCTGTCCCTCCCCCTCCTTAGAAGCACAGTGCCTCCAGGGAGTGTTTGTCCTTCCAGGCCAATTTATCTGTCCAATGTGGTTGTCTACTGTGCAGGCATCTCTATCTAAGTTAACCACCTTGACCCCCTTACAATCAGTGGAGAGCTGTCAAGGTAGTGGGGGCAACTAGGGCACTTCCTGATGTGGTCACCTACATTGGTCAGATATATAGTACTCACTAAACTGCTTGCACAGGAGAGTGTACGTAGATGGAAATACAGATACCACACGCTAATAGCATAAGGGGAGAGGAATTTTATTCTTGCGCCTCTAGTCAGCTGAGGTGACATTTTCATTGCAGCTATTTCAGAATATTTCAGGCTTCCTCCTTGTGAAGGAAACAGAGGAGCCTTTGGCATGACCAATAAGAGTTCCTTTCTTACCTCTTCCTTGAAACCTTTTAGAAATCAATTCTCACCCACTCTAATAAAGGTAAATTAAAAGACATGCAAGCCTAGCCTTTTGGAATATAGGGAGATGGGAGTAAATGTTGTATTTTCCAAATCAGAATTGGGTGAACATTGTTTCTTATGTATACTGCTGACCAGAAACCTGCAGAAAAATGCAAGTTTTCAGAAATAAGTTAGCTCTTCTTTCATTTTCAGTATGATGAGGCAATCCAATAGAGTATCAACATTCACCACCTTTGTATTTTCCTAGGGCAAGTGAAACATTTGTCTTTTCTCAATCATCAGTTCTCCAAACAGAAAGAGAACAAGTAATTTCCAAACAATATATAGTCAACATCGCAAATTGTTCCCCTCTCCACTGAAGTATTTGCTTACTTCCTTTATTTTGATATCCCTGGTACCAAGCTGAGGTGTAAATTTCTAGACATGAACAGGATAATATTGAGCCAAACACTCTCACTGACTTCTTTGTTCATTGTTCATCTGCAGTGCTAACACAAGTCTATCTATTTTCAAGCAATCGAGTCAATGATCTTTAATTGCAGAGCCTGCTTTCTTATGCTCCATGTAATCTAGTTAAAAATATTCAGTTAATAAAATGAGTCAAAATAAAAATTGTTTGCTTTCACAAGTGCTTCTTTCTCACTCTGTTCCACCTCCAGAATAGCCTCATTCAGATCCTCAGAGATCTAAATACACAGCTATGATGTAGAGCAAAGGACATGTGAATGTGATGGCCTAGAGGCCACAATAATGGACCAGAATGCTTCTGTACAGGAGCTGCAAGGACAAAAGATAGGGAGGGTATCTCCTATGCAAAAATTATGTTAACTTGCACCATCACTATCTGATGGTATCTTTTTTTTTTTTTTTTTTTTTTTTTTTTTTTGTCTATAGGTCTTGATCAACTGTATGTGATTACAAGTTAAAAATTGAACTTAATTATTCTGTAGATAGTTATAGCTGGATTTGTATTTTAAAAATTTGTAAGGACACCTACAAGCAAGATAATTCTGTACATAAAGCAACAGATACTAGTAAAGGAAATATAGTGGTGTGAAAGCTCCAGTATTAGATCTCATTTTATTACTTGTCCTAAGCAAAGAGCACCCTACCAGAATTATACTAATTACTGTATTATGAACACACTGTAGTAGAGCTTTTATTACCCATGGGAAACTATTATGTTTTATTAACTGATATGTACTTAATAGTTTCAGTCATGACACAGGTACTGAGGAATCGGTACCTCAAAATTTTTAATCAAAATTTTGAGCTTCTTTGAGAATTTGAAATGATGCTGCCTGGAATCTGGTGTTATGTTCAGCTTCTCTTGCAGTCACCAAGGAAAGAAGCAGTCTTTCCTGCAGCCAAGCTTGGGGCTCGGTGATAGAAGAAGGGATGGACAGTATAGTCCTGGATCAGTCAGCTTTCAAAGAAAATGTAATCCACCACCACTGCATACAAAACACTCTGGGGATGAAGGGGTGGGGGAAGTCAGCCCAGTGCATGGTTTCAGAGGTTATTCCTGTTGCTCTCACCCAAGACAAATATTTTTCTGAAACTTTGCTGTTTTCTGTGGAACAAATTTCACTGATGCCCAAGTGTAGAGTATGAAACTTACTCTTTACAATGCTAATTATTGTTGACTGATAGTATTATGATGGTGCAAGCTAGCTAACAGGTACATGGTTTAACCATTCATCTCAATTGGTTCATCATATCTCTGGGAACCCGTTTAAACCCCAATTGATTACTTTTATTGCTGTCTCAGTATAAACTCTACTCAACTTAGTCTTTTGGTGCTTTGTAAATGCATAGTTTTCCATAGGTTGTTTATCTGACATGTCATATGGAATTAATGATGTTTATTCCCAGCTGACCAATTCGCATTAGCACCACCTTTACCCAGTCTCAAGATATACAGGAACTGACCACCCACAATTAATCACACCCATCAACACAGCCTGTGCAGCCTTCACTCAGTCACATTCACTGGTTGTCAGGTATTGATTCCTTATAGATGGATACACTTGCAGAAGTCTCTGTTAAGACAAACAGAAATTCAATCTCTGACTGTATTTTTCTAGGCATGGGCATTCCTTAAAAATACTCTGGGTTTGATTTGGGAATAAAATAGGAGAAAATCTCTCCTGAATTCATGCTGTCACCTAAGACTCATAAGATTCATCTACCTAGTTTTATATACTTTATTCAGTAACCAAAATGAAAGATTTTAGGATTTAGACTGTTACTAAACTTATGATTTGGGCTGTTACTAAACTGCACATGGCCTTCTTCAAGATGTGCTTTAGCTCACTGAAAATCAGCTGAAAATTTGTAACACGAACTTTCCAGTCATGACTCTTCAGCCTGTAGAGAGTAATCATGGAGCCAAATGGATAAGAATGGCCAAAGAAAGGACATAAGGTTTCTCAAGAAATCTCTATTAGCATATTTCCAAATTAAATCCTAGGAGAAAGTTAACCTTACCTTCTCCTAAGGATACTGGGAGTCAACTTTGCTGGCAGGGAAGGATTTTACTTAGGATAGGTTTCAGGTTATCTGCTTTCCGTAGAAACTTTGCCCTCTAATCATTAGCCTAAATATAGGGGCCTACAAATCATTAGCCTAAATATAGGGGTCTAGTGACATTTCAGCTGCCCTGCGATGTCCCACCTGACCTTTAGCAGCTAGAGAAAAGCACAGATTTTCTGTAGCTTATGTGTCGCATCTAGCAGTCCTTTATTTCAGATACTCAGAAACATCTCAAATGGCATCAGACACCTTGGTTTAACCAATCAGAATCTGCTCGAAAGTTATTATATAGTCCCTTGTCAAAAGACTACAGAATCCTTCAAATCAAAGGAGAGACTGTGCTATTCTTCTTCTTTTTTTTTTTTTTTTTTTTTGAAATGTAGGTTATTTTTGTCCTTCATCCAAGTTTACAGTATACTTTGGAGGAGATTTCTGTCCCATAACTTTAAGTGCCTGACTGATTTCTGGGGCTCTGCAAACAGTCACTGAGAAAGGTGCCTGTCAACAGATTCTGGGAGAATTATGCAGTCTCAAAGACAAATCAGAAAAAAAAAAATTAAAAAAAATAAAAAAAATAAAAAAAAGAGAGAAATGTGTATATTTAATCAGAGTCTTGTGGGCCATTTTTGTTTCAATTGCATTGTATAAAAATCAGCATAATCAGAATTTAAACAACATCCTCCCACCTAGCTGTGGACAAGAAGAAGCATTCATAGTGTTTTACCTTATCTTACCTGCTCAGTTGGAGGACAGACTATGCAGCTGCCCAGCTGTAGGGACACCTGGGTGGAATCTAGGAATATTTATGTAGACAATGGCTAGGCTCACCCTGGAGGAGTGAGGAATTCTAAGCAAGATGCCTAAAATCAGTGACTTGACCAGCTACAGAAAACCTGTACTTGCTCCACACAGCACCTTCTCTCACAATTTCTCTTCTTTTTGGGTGAGTATTTGCTCTCTCTTTGATTGCAAGCTTTTTTTCATTAACTTCTCCAAACTGGGTCTAGTACTTTTTTGCTCGTTTTTCTATCAGTCTTTCTCACACAAAGTATTTCTTAGTGGAAACCTCATTGCCCTCGTGTGCTTTCCATACACCCATGATGGGGGTGGGCTCATGCACTCAATGCGGGTGGAGGCTGCAGTTGTTTCATAAGAGAGATTATCTCTTTCAGTGAGGCTTAACCCAAACCAGTATATACTACTTCTCTTGAGAACATGTCAGTGTTTTCCTCAACAAACATGGCTGGGCAACAGTCACTTTTCAGTCATGTAGAAACAGCATGAACTAGATTTTCCTTTTATCAGCAGTGGTTTTAGCCCTCCCTCCTCACCCTCCTTAACTGTGTTGAGCTCAGTGGTAGTGTTCTCTGTGAGCAAGATCAGATAACAGTGTATTTTATATTCATGCATCTGTGTATATCATGTCATTCTTTCCTCACTCAGTACTCTAATTTTCTCAGACACTCGTTTAAACCACTAGGTTTAAGTCTGTCATTAAACTGAGCCCTTTAAACTTGTGTTACGAAATTTAGAGCAAACTGGTTTGTTAGTTACCTGGAAAAGCAAAAATTTCTTGCCTACTCCATTTATCACACTATCTTGTTAATCTGATGATAATCTAAGTATGGCCAGTGGGTGGAAATTCAGTGCAGAATTATCTGGGCAACAGCTGCTTCACTAGCAGGCTCCAGTGAATTAGTAAGGCTATGGGAAATGCTCTACAGTAGCATTCTCCTTTAATATGTTTACTCCAACAATTTGTTTACTGTTAAAGGTGGAGTGAGCACTAGCAGCAGCTTTTTGAATGGGAGCAGGAAGAAAGACTGTGGGAATGCCTTCAAAGAAAGATGACTGCTTTCCAGTGGAAAGAGAGAGTATAAGAAAAAAGAAGTCACCCCCTTGCATAGGAAGAGACATGCACAGAGGAAGAGAAAAGATGAAGCTGCAAATAGTTGCAGTATCTGCAATGAAAATCTAGGCATGAGATAGTGGCTGTTGGATGTCAATCCAAAAATGTGATTTTTCTCTGTAAGTTAAGAGGGAATCTATGATCTTCCTAAGTTCTTCTGCCTGTATGTGAAGAGTAAATGAACATATCCCCAAAGCACTATCATAACATTACTGAGCTTCCTACACTCATGCCCAAATTCAAAACCTCTGCAGTGTCCAGGTACAATGATGCAACTTTTAACTGGAAAAGGTATAGAAAGCTTGAAAAGTTATAGTTTAAATTATATAGACAACTTGAAAATTATAGTTTCAAGATAACTTGAAAAGCTATACAGCTTCTCATTACAGAAGTGGTGCATTTGGTAGGCTAGACCATGGTTCCCAAGAAAAGACTTATTAATCTCACTTTGTTTTAGCTATCTAAAGTGTAGAAACACATGCATACAAGCCATGGCTTTCTTCACAGTCAATGGAAAGAAATAGTTATTTTCAGAACATTATCCCTATGATACACTTTAAATATCTCCCTCACAGCAGCATGAATTATGTCCCAGAAGAACCTGTTTCTCTACACTGATGACAAACGAAATCTGAACAGGTAGCTCAGAGGTAGAGATCTACAAGCAACACACTGGAAGGATGCCTGATAAAACATTCAGACAAAATAAATTCAGCAGCTGCAGACTCTATGTATTCTCTGCACAGCCATAATGTGCTGACACTGAACGCCTTTGCATTTGTTGTGATTAATGCCACATTTTCTACAAATAAATTTGGTCCAGGCCATTTTCTGACCTTTGCAGTCCATCTTCGCACTTCAGTATGCATTTTTAATCAGATTCCCTTTGGTCTTACTGAACTTTTAATTTGAAAAGCAGAGTTTTTACTCAATCTGCAAATATCAGCTCTCCTCTTTTGTAGAGTCAAGTCCATTGTTGCAATAACCTTGCTCTGACCTAGTTATCAGTTAAACTACAAATAATTTGCTGGCTATGAATCCATCTTCAGCTCATTTTCAGCTGGTTTGTCTTAGCAGTTTGCAATAGCCCTCATGCTTGCTTTACCGTATCCACCGCATACTGCACATTTCCAGTGCCTTTGGGGCTTCCACATCCAATACTGCAGAAGATTTCAATCTGTCTTAATTTCTCTGCAGTCATGCTTACTTCTAGGAACAATTAAAAAACTGCAACCATTTCTTCTACTTCTGTGCCTTAAAGGGAGGACTTTTATTTCTTAGATCCATGTGACAGAGATAAAAGTTCACTGCTGTTATCATGTCTGATACCTCCAGCTCCTTTATTTCTGAGCCCTGTGGAGTCCTATTGAAATGGAATTAGCATGTGCCAATCACATCAGACAGATTGAACCAAAATGGATCATATGAGTCATTTAATCTAAGCCTCAGAATCACAGATAAGGAAGGCCCAAGGAGTATCCACTCAGCCTCATTTCTGCCATCCCACAATAGTGACAACTTTCCACTACTCTCTCACTTTGTTGAGACCGTTAGGAAAAAGGTTTGACAACCATCAGAACTAACATGTGAGACAGAGAGGAGAGGAACAAGGAAATGAGCATAGGAGATCGAGATCTTTAGTAATGTTCTGAGCTGGCATACTAACAAAACTAAAGGATGTACTTGTGGAACGACTAAAATGATCTCAGGAAGCAGATTAAACTGCAGGCTAGGGAGAAAAGCAAAAATCATCAGTAGTTTCTTCAAATCTGCCTGTGGGAGGAACTCCTTCCAGACCCCAATTAATTAAATGCAATGAGACCGTGTGGCAGAACCTGTAGTAAGCCTTACTGTACGGCCAGTTTCAAAACACACTGTTTCTTTCTTCTAGAACAATACAACCTTGAACAATTAGGCTTATGTAGACTGACCTCATTCTGCTGTAGTGCAGTGTCACAGCTTTTGGAATGTGAGCTGGTGTCTCTTTGAGGAAGCCTTTACTCTACCTGCACAGGGCAGTATTTTCTGTGCACTTTTGTCCACTGTGGTCTGCCCAGAGATTTCTGCCAAAGCTTTCCCCACAGGAGACATCACCGACTGCTCTTCATGCAAAAGGGTATTATGAAAGAGAAGATTTGTTGGCTCTGGCATTGGGTTACTGAGTGGACAAGTCAGCCTATGCTTTGTAACTTGCTCTGTGTTTATAGTTCACCTTGGCAAGAAACCTCTATAATAGGTTTGTGTGGAAGGCATGACACTGCCATCCAAATAGTAGTAAAAATGAAATAAATCCGTCGGAGACTTTTGTTTTAGAACAAATAGAATTTTAAGTAACTAAGATATGATCATACGGAGATGATGACTATAATGGGTCAGAGTACAGTAGATTCTTTAGCATCTCCTACAAAGATGTTAAGTGATAATCTCAGGCTCCTTTCACATGATATATGGCTTATGTGACATCATCCAGGACTAGCATTCTAGGATTGTTATCAAGCACCTTTGATTGTGATGGTGCAGATTTAGGAAAGAATGGGGAAAAATGGTTGGAATGAGCACTGGTACCTTTCTCAAACATGACCTGGCAGTTTTGTATTGAAATGTCCCTCCCCCAATATCCAGAGGGGCCATCTGATGTAAAAGATGTATTTTGCTCTAGAGGTAACTATTCCAGAAAGGTTCTTAAAAGGACAAGCCTAATTCTGAGTATCTGCAGTGTGGATATGCATGTTTGGGCAAAGCCTTGTGTTCTGCACATCTTGAACTGAACAGGATGTTCCAGGCTTTTGGATCCCTGAAATGCAACAGAAAGAAGGGAGACCGTTTTCCTTTTTTGCTTTCCTTTTGCTTTCTTTTTCTTTCTTTTTTTCTTTTTTTTTCTTTTATGTCTTTCTTATCCTTTCCTCCCTCCTGCACCTCATGCTCACTTTGTGAGGCTTCCTGATTTGAAAACTGGAAGTGCTGTTAGAGAGTGGCCGAAGAGGGTGTTAGAACTGGAGAGGGAACTAAGGATGAGAGTTAGTGTGAGGGTAAGAGACCGGGAACAGGGTGGTAACAATATAGGGAAAGAGATAAGGAGTGAGAGCTGAAAAAGGTAGAGGCTGAGACTATTTGGACCTCAGCTGAGGATTTAAGATATAAGGAAAGCCCTGATTTCATCTTCTTTCTGAAAGATCATTGTGTGAATCACTCAAAGTATGAAACCATTCATTGAAGAATGAAATCAAAGTATCGAAAACTGTTCAGAATGTAAAAGAAAGATTAACCTGACTTAGTGGTAACCAAGAAGTCAGACTGGGCAAGTCACATCAGCTCCCTTGTAGTCAGTGGACAGCTAGTCAGTAGCATAAACAGAATTTGGGGTGTGGTTCAGCTTTTTCTAGTAAACATTGATATTTGGCTGAAATAATTTTGTCTGACCTCACTCCTGCAAAACTGCGTAATTTTAGCATTCCACAGGCATTCTTCATTAGACAGCAAGTCAAGTACTGTCCTCTTTGTATAGCCAATTTATAAATGTTTATATTCCCTGCATTGTATACTGCAATTTCAAGTGACCTTCTCCAAACCCACTGACTTTAACATTATTCAATTGGTAATGAAGAGGCATGAAACACTAAGGACTAGAAATGCTGGTAACATTATGCACTGATTTTGGCACTTCATCAACAAGTAAACACTGGTTTCCTATGGACATAGTTACACTGGTGGGGGCAGAACTAAAGTCAACAAACATCTTAATTACCCTAGGTACCATATCCGCAGGTATCATGTTACAGACCATGTACTTCTGAGAAAGCCGCGGCTAGTTGCACGGAGACCAGAGCTTTTGCATCAAAGAAGGTCAAAAGTCAGAGGAAATGCCAATAGAAGCAGTAGTCACAGTAAAGAAGCTTAATAAACCCCTCACCTTTTTGTTTACCCTTGATTTCTCATTTATTGTATAATAGAGGCAAACCTAAATGCATAACGACACAAGAAGCAGCTGGACTATGTTTGCTCAAGAAGAGGACTCAGCTGACAGTATAGACAGGAACTGGGTTAATCAAGCCACAGTATTTTTCTGCTCATCCATGCCCCGAGGCGATGCATGCAGTAGCTGGAATTAAGTCCTCACATTTGTGCTGATGAATAGGATGCCTTTGACAACTCCATGGCATAGGGAAAAAATGCTGTTGATGTTAAGTATGTAAATAAAGTGAGTGGCTGAGACTGATGGAATTGCAACTGGTGCATATACATAGTTGCTTCAATAGCATGAATAGCAGGATACCAGATAATGGTGAATTTTGCTGAACAATTGCTTATCCATCAGGATATCTTCAACCTTCCTTATCCAGTAGGGCCTGAATGTGACTTCTATGCTATCATTTCTGTGCTTGTACAAGTCTTCTCTCTTAATGAATTTAACTCACATCTCAGGTAAATGCAGTTAAAGTAAGACCCCAGATGTGGTGCAGTTTTCAAGGTTTAGGGTTCTGGGCTTGATCAGGCCTTCAAGGTAATGTGGCCAAACCTAAGAACTCCTTTTATATCTGGATCAGATGAGGTGTGAAGGGCCTTCTCCATTATGAGGAAAGTGGCCACAAAGTCGCAGGGATGGACAGGGACAGGAGGCCCCTTAGTGCCCCCAAGTCCTTGGCAACTCCTTAAATACTTTTTGCTGTCCAGGGCTCTGTGGGAGCTACAATTTGGAACAGCTTTTCTGTTGGACTGTCTCTTCAGGTATTCTGCTTCCTTGCCCCGATAGCTGTCCTGCGCATTGGCTTTGTTTTCTCTCGTCTGTTTGGTGGCCTTCGTCCTCTACCATCACTAACAACATGGATGTGCTGTCTGGCAACTCTTATTTTTGTTGTGTCTCATAGCTTTGGATTAACCTTGCTACAGCACATCTGTATGTGATACATTCTTACAGCAAGCCAAAGCTTGGCCATCTGGCCAAGAATGTCACAGGATCTCAAGTAAAACTGCTACTATATCATTGATTTCTTTTATTCTGTACAATGGAATGTCCTTAGATGGTTAAAAACCTCTAGAAAGCTGAATGTCTGTCTGCCTATGCCTCCAACTTCTTGTGCAACCCTGGACTTCATGTCTAGTAGTTCCTTCAGATTTAAGGGAGTGCCAAGAACTGGCCCCCTCTGAGGCAGGGACTGGCCAACAGCAGAGTCAATGGAGAGAAGCAGTGACCATATTTTTATGTAGATATTCCAAATAAGTGATCTCAGTATGACACATTAGGGATTTACAGGTACGGACTTATTTTAAATTGTCCACTTTTACCAAAATCATCACAAAGGGTATGTGGGTTGACTGGTTAATTTCTGCAGTAAAATCACTGATTTGACCACATGAATAGTAGAAATATCCAGTTATATAACTTCCAGCTATATACAAGTTATATAACTTGTTTATATTTTATACTCTCTTAATACATCTCTCTGGCATAAGCAGACCCATTCCAATAACTAGAGATCTCCTAAGATTTGAATTTTCATTATTACCCAAAAGACACTATCACATTCCACATTCAGACTGACTGCAGAATAAGATCTAGTCTACCAAAGGATGTGATGGTTTTCATCAATACCCACAGGAGCAAAAGCTGTAAGTTATGTATTATTTGTTAAATGTAGTCATCTAACAATTACTCTGGATATCAGAACTTGAGAAGTGGGAGCTTGCAGGTCATGCCTACTGAAGTAAAACATCAATGGGCAAAAATAATACTTCTCCCACATTCACAAAAGGTTTAAAAAATTTCTAACATTGCTGCCAGGTCACTTGTAACAGGTTCCAATTCCCAGAAGCATGTGGGAGAATTTTCAAAGTCAAAAATCAATGACTATGAAATTACACATTTGTCTAGGGGAGTGTACTTTCCCTGTTTTCACAGCTAACATTCATCTTGCTATTGTAATAGTGGTGCAGACAATTTTCTGTGGTGAAGTTGATCTGTAAGTGTTTTAATTAAAGATCTGACAGCAAAATGAAATCTCATTTTACTTATAAAATAGACAGAATTCATCTCCCTCTCATCTAAGAACTAGTTCTTTGAGATGGACTTCAGATATGACATGAGTCCAAGAGGAGAACTAGGAAAAGGCAGTCCGTAATAGCACACCTCTTAGAACCAAATACAACTAAAATAGTTCATTGGAAGTGTGTTAGTCAATTGCTTTACTGGCAAAGTTTTGTGTTATATCACCTTGAGCAGAGAATGTATCCTGTGTTACGGGTCTAGATGGATTTACTTACTTATTAAAGTGAATTATATGCTTGTGATGCCCGAGAGTAAGAGGATAGAATCTACTTGTCAAGACGTGTGGCTTACTGCTCAGCTCCTGCTGCTTGGAGGATCTCTGTGTGCTCTGGATGCCATGCCCATAGCCTAGCCTTCATCCCTGCTATTGCCTTGGTGTTTAAGGGAGGGTTTGTAAAGATCTGGGAGTTTAATCATGAAATTTAGAGCTTGAATCTTCCGAGTTATGTGTCATCCAACAAATATTCTGTTGAATAATTGCTTTTATCAAGTCCTATGTTAATAGTATAGTGCTTTTTCATTTATTTATTTTTACCTGCTACAGTGAGTAGGGTCTGTAGGAACTCGGTTGTTTTCTTACCTTGGTTTTTCCTTCTAGGAGCATGAAGACTCATCATCTTATCATTGCTTTAACAGACATCTCTAGGATGTTCAAAATGGTGATTTCTAAGAGGTGGTGGAGGCATGGGTTTATTTGTTTATTTATTTTTTTCCCATTGCTAATACATAGGCAAAACATGAAATAGAGTGGCCACTATGAGGAAGATTTGGAAGCTGAATGAAAAAACGACATGCCAGGAAACAAAATGCTGCTAAATGCCATTTTTACCCTGAGGAATTTCTGATCTCTTCATCCCTCCTGCCAGAAGAAGATGGCAGCAGAAAGGAAGGGAGGATTATCATAGGACAGCCATACCTCAAGCATTTGCTCAGAAATGATGAGGAAAGGGAAGAAAGAACTTGTTTGGAAGTTTTATTGATTTCTATGGCTCTAGTGCACTATTTAATACAGTAGTACAAGTCAGAGAAGGCTTAAGACAAGGGCAAAGTAGGTAGCTGCCCATAACAGCAAAGTGGAAACAGCAAAATTTTATCCTGGAGACAGTAAGAGTCTCTGAACAATACTAGCACCCATATAAAGAGGACTGTGGTGGATTGTGGGTGATGATAAAACTGCCCAGGCCAGTGCAGCTCTGTGCAGTAGGATGGATGAACCTTGCAGGAGTGCTAACAAGTGCTGATGTACTTGACCTCCAGCACTATCCTTCTCCTGGTAGCCTTACTTGTCCCACAACTAAATAAATGGTTGTCCATGTTTCAGGGCTGTATCTGCAGAGAAGGTGAGGAATGTGGGACCTGACGCCTGGCTGCACACATTACCCCATCTGTGCCTTCATCCCACAGCACTGCTTGCACATCATCAACAGTGGCAGAGGGATGGGCTGGGAACAGATTGTACAGGGCATTGAGGACTTGCTATGGAGCCTGGACACTGATTTTTGTCATCCTGAGTTACTGAGTTGAGGCTGATGCCTGGAGGAGCTGCTCTGCTTCCTGTGCTGACCTGAACTTTGCCTTCAGTCTTGAGAAATCCTTTAATCTGGGGCTAGGAACCCCACCTTTGAACTGATTTATGCACTAGAGGTGCTTGTCCCTTTCCACTGACTGCAGAGGGGAAGTGTGAGGGCATGGAAAGACTGAAGAGGTCAGGGTCCAGGTCAAAAGGTAGTATAAATTAAGATAAGTCACCAAAGCTTTGCAGCAATAATGAGAAAAATATTAACTCCAAGGTGTTCAACAAGAGAATTAGGTGATCTGGAACTTGGTGAATGAAGGCCTCATACCTTGACAACTAAACTCTTTTGGTATCAGCAAGAATAACTCAATTTTCTGTGTTCCCAGTTTTTCTGAAGCAAAAAGGAGTACAAAAAATTGCAAAGTAGAATTCTACATTGGAACTGATGTTAATATTTTGATTGTATTTTGGTTTAAGAAGTGACCTAAGTTGGGGGGGGGGGGGGGGGGGAATTGTAAGGTCATATATCTTTGCTTTCAGAATATACTCTTCAGGTTATATATATATGTATGCATATAAATATGTTTGTGCATGTTCATTTGTTTATTTTTCTATATATATACATATAAGTGTATATATATACACGTATGTACAAATATATACATAGGTGTATATATACACATATATGTATGTATATATGTATTTTTTTTTAATCCAGAGCAGGAAAAGACCTAGGAAAACTTCAAAACATGTACTTGATTTTTGAAAAGTGCGAGGTCGTGGAGAAGACCCATGCCTCTTTCTTGTGGATTAGCCACTACGTCTGGCCCCTCTTTTTGGGACTCACATGGTTGTGTAATTATTTATAGAACATTAATTTTCAGTCAGGAAAGAAGTAATTTGTTTACTATTAGTATAACACTCAATTTGAAATAATTAAAGAGAACTCTGTTTAGCACTAATCTTAATCTAAGTATGAAATGTATCCCTAAAGTCCATTAAAAACAAAGCTAAACCACTGTTAATTAGCAATTTATTCCATTACAATAGCTGGGAGTTTTAACAAGTTCATCTGAAGACTATAGAACATTATAAAATAAATCTCCTGGTTTGTCACATTTGAGGGTTACTAATAAAGAGGGTAATTCAGCATTATAAAAGTGCTTACTTTGTCTGGGGAGGCCTAATAGTGTGTCAGTGTTATATAATTCACATGACAGTGGATCAGACGAAAGATATAAATTGTTTGGTTGGGGAAATTAACTGAAGATTGATTCTCTCTGTTTTAATTTAGCATCAGAATGCTAGAAAACTCCTAAAAGCAGATGGGCTATTGATCCAACAAGAGGGTAATCAGTGCATCAAAACAAGAGGAAGCCAAGAAATGGGACCTCTTGAGGCTCCTCGGTGATTGCTGCCTTAGACAGAAGGATCCTATTCTCCGTGAGCCTGGGAGGAGGGAGCTGCAGGAAGGGGAGAGAGCTGGGGGAGGAGAAACTGCTTTGAGAGAAACCCTTTTCTCTGCAAGTGAAGCTTAAAAAGTATGTCTAGGAGGGAGGAAATATAAAATCAAAGAGGTGAAATCTTAAATTATAAGAGGACTAGGCAGGGGGAAAAAAACACCTAGAAAGCCTCAGTGAAGATACACAACCTGTCAATATCCATCCCAGGGCATTAATTGTCATGTTCATGAGAGGACCATGAGTGTCCTGTGGGGATGGATTAGAAAAAAGCTGAGTGTCTTCTGCTTTGTGAGGTCCAATTGCTGGCATGAGCTTCTATGGCTATTTATTTCCCAGTGACGTTTCTGAGGGAATGGAAATAATTAATGAGCTGATTGAGTCTCTTTGGCTCTAGGAGCACAACATTTCTGTGTCCATGTTAACCACACATAAATGAGGCTGTCTGATGGGAGGCTGCACTGCAGCTGGAGTCAGGACGCTCTGACTCCTGGCACAGCAGACAGTTATGTGCAGCGTCCTCAAACTAGCATGGAAGCATCACTGTCAGGGGAGAAAAACAGGGAGGCAAGGAATAAAATTCTCATGTTTAGCACTAAACAAGATAATGGAGAGGATCCAGGGGGGACCTAAACCAGCATCTATGTTCCCTTGGTCTATGTTGCTTTCCTGACATGGCTTCCCACTGGAGAAATTTGGATGACCTGGAAGGGGCTCTGCCTTATGCATACCCTTGGATCCCCATGGCCCTATAATGCTATTAAGAAAGAGCTGGGTAAGGCAGCACCCCTTTCCTGGTCTGTGCACTCTGCTATGGGATATCTACATGCAGGCTATGGGAGTGTGATGTGGGGAATGATGTACTAGGATGACACTGAACCACAGAATTCCTCAGTGACCCTCAGCAAATCATGTTTCTTTATGTGCCCTTATGTAAATCAGGATGATACTTGCTTTCCTCTGACTCCTAATGCAGTTGTTCTCATTGAAAGTCAGTTTTCTATCTAGGAGGACGTGCTCTCTAAATGGGTAGAGAATATCACACAAGAAAGCTTGCTCTCATTTAGTTCTCTTCTAATAGGGACCTAATGCCATTTTATATATCACTGAGTATTCTGCAGATCGTATCTGCTGTAGCTCCTGCGTCATACCTGACAGTGTCATGTGGACATCCTGGATACCTTAAGGGCACCTCAAAGTGCAGCGACTCATATGCTGTTTGCTGTGATGGACTCATCAACAGTCATTTGGAAATTATTTGTTTCTCTCTAAACCCTTCTGAGGCACAAATCTTAGAAAGTAATAAGATCAATGAGTTAACAGACATTTCATCCTTCTAGACACTGAACTAATTCCAAGGTATTTACTGACTGACTGACGTTTTTCCACAGCTTCACCAGGTTCCAAGGTTCCTAACATTTTGCTCATCAAGGGTTTTTTAATAGCAACGCATTCACATGGCTATTAATCCATATCTTGATGCTGGCATAAGCTGTTCCTCGCTTATCAACATACGCTTTTGGAATGAATACAATGACTTACACTGAGGACGTTTTAGGAAGGCTGAAGAATATTTTGGTCTCTTGTTGAATGCAGGAGCACCCCATCCCTGCTGAAAAACAACTGTGCCATTATCATGAGCCCTTCCTCTCCTCCCACTGGCCACCCAGAGGAGAAGCAATCATCACATATATGACTATGGTCTCTGTGGAACACCAGCAAGTGCTCCACTGACCCCAAAATATTATGTTTGAACCAGGCAGCCAAAAGCCAAGGACATATTGTCCTGATTACTGTTGCTCTGATACTGCTGGTTGAGAAATGCCTATGTAAAGAACAAGTGGGAAGGGCTGGAGACACTCCCTGTAATTCTGAGGTTTGCCTGTACCTGTGGCCACTCAGATTGTGGTATCAGTCATAAGAGGAAATGATTTCATATCACAGGGACTCTGGAAAGATCAAGCATTGCCCTCCATGGACTCAAACAAAGTGCTTTTGTGTGGGACACATCAATAGCTCTATCCCATACTATTATTTCTGTGGCAAGTTCACACTTGGTGAGGTAGATATCAAAGTACTGTGCTTGCATAAGAGACTTCAGAGTCTACATGATAGCTATAAACACGGGGTGCTCAGGGATTCACAGGGGAATGGAAAAGATTTTTCAATTTGTCATTTCTTGTGTAAAAGTCTCATAATATTATGGCTTCTTTTCAAGCTTTGCATACAGATGTTCTGTGAAAAACTCATCTTTTATTTATACTTGTGCTAAAAATGACAGTTTCATCATTTGTAGGAAAAACTGAGGGCTAAAAGAAACCCTAAAACCTGAAAGCAGAAAAAAAAAAAACCTCAAAAACTTAAGGATAACTTAGATTTGAACAAGATTTACTCTGTAAGGTGTTTGACATAAGATTATAATGCTATGAAGCAGTGGATAGAATGCAAACTTCTCCCTTTTGCTATTTATTGATAGCTAACTGAGGAAGCTTGTCAAATAGTGTCACTAAGAGTTGCTTTCTTACAGGACCCACTCATCCCTTTCAATATACAGACAACGTGGATGCTTAACTTACCTTTGACGACTCGGCAGATGCACTTCAGAGTACAGCATTGAAATGTCTGTTGTCCAAAGTGATTTACGTGACAGGTCATTATTACTACCTCCATTTGAAAGACAGCAAAGCTAAGAGACCCCGAAGTGATCAATGGCATCAGCAGGAGTCAAAATTGCGTTGCATGTGCTGCTCCCAGTGATGGTTGTGTTTGCATAGCTAGTTGTTATGAGGTTCAATCTGTAACATGTATTGCAATCATCAATAAAAGGTGCTTGCAGAAGTTGGGACTGCATTGATGATTTTAAATTAAAGACTTTTTTTTTTTTTTTTTTGCTCCTGTGGAGAAATAAGGAGCTTGTACTAATAATTGTGCATTTTATAATGACACCTTCAGGACCCTTTCAAAAGCTGAGCCCTGTTAGCCAGGGAAGAATTCAAACTCCTCCAGGATGTTAATTCAAGCAGACTAGGCAGACAAAGAAATTATTATCCCCTCTTTACCAGTGGGGATTTGAGGGATTAAGCCTGAGTTCTACAGAAGCAGGTATGACCTTGAAGGAACGAAACCAAAGCATTCTAAAACCCCATTCAGTACCATCAATTGCTAATATTATTCTTTGTTGCATTGATAACCGGAAGAAAAACTAGCAGAAATGTATTGGTATAATCCCAAGCACTTTGGTACTTTGTTTTAAAAGAAAAACAGGAATCTATTCTGTCCTTGTTTTTGTTATGGAAGACTAGACTGTTTGCTGTTATGAGTGGGTATGAAAGCCATGAGGAGCAGAAATTACAGTGAGAGGTAACATCTTTTCTTAGACCAGCTGAGAGCACTAGAAAAGCTCAGTCTTTCGGACAGCCTATCCCTTCCACAGGCATCATGTCATAATTAGATGATAATGGTATCGCTAAGTATTCTTTAATGGCTTTTAAAATGGCACAAGTCATCCACCACCAGCTAAAGAGTTTGTTTTCAGCAATTGCATAGGCTTTGTTTTCAAACTGTAATAGAATCTCTGTACAAAAATGTCTCTGAATAGAAAACCTGACACTAAAGCAAGGAGCAGCTGGGGGATTGCGCTGGTTTATTCCTTTGGAGCTTTCTAGAAACATTGTGAATTGGTACTCTTTGGGCTTTTCACCATAAGAAAAAATTATTCTTCTTCCTCTGAAGAATGAAAAAAGAATACATTTTGGAGGCCTCTAAAACCCAGTGTCCATTTCTATGGCTTAGTTAAGTACTGGCTCTATGTGAACCAGAAAAAATCTCGAGGTTTGCACACATCTCAGGGAAAAAATTTAAAACTTAGTGGGTAGAAAACTGATTGCATACCTGTGGGATTCTTGAACTACATGTTTTGAAGATTATGAACCTCATGAGCAAATAAGAACCTTAGTTGCTATATGTTAACCTGTCTGCTCCAACATCTCACCACACACTTGAACCTGTGTTTTACTTACGTTCATCGTAAAGTGGTGCCTTGCACCCATTGCTTTTGAAGGAAAGAAAAAAGAGAAAAGAGTCTGCTGGGCAAATAAAAAACAAAACTAAAAGAAAAGTTATGGATCTACTGTTGCAAATGGCTTTCTTAGCTGATGAAGTTGAAGAGAATTGCAGCAGCTGAAATGGTAGCTCCTGCTATATGGTGATATTTGAAGTTATTTCCCAGTTCATTTTTCATTCAACTCATCAGTGCTGAGTGGCTTATGTGACACATTCACAAAGGAAATAAAAAAAAACTTTCAACCAACTTAATGCATCTAACATAAATTTTATAGCAATTCTCTCAGTAGGTCTATGGAGTAAGTAAAAGCAGGTCTATGGAGTAAGTAAAAGCATGAGTCTGTTGGCTAGGATTGAATTAAGAAACAGTGTTTGATTGCTAAATCATAATGCATCACTCGGTCTGGTGACTTTGTAGGTACCTTGACAAATGCCACTGCAAAACATACCATACAGGGACTTTGTGGTGTAGTGTTTAAAACACAGGTCAATGCTTAACTGACACAACGGTCAACTATTTAGTTATATGCATGTCATCATCAAGTCTCAGGCTTCAAAGAAAAATCATCCTAATGAAAGTTTAATGGAAACAGCCCACCTGTAGAAAATATTGGCTCCAACAGAGCAATATTTTTGCTTTTCAGTGGTGGCCACCGACAGACCAAGAGGAAATGGTCACAAAGTGAAGCACCAAAAGTTCCACAGGAACTTAAGGAAAAATTTCTTAACAGTGAGGGTGCCAGAGCCCTCACTGGGAACAGGCTGCCAAGGGAGGTTGTGGAGTCTCCTTCTCTGGAGATCTTCCAAACCCGCTTGGACGCAGTCCTGAGCCACATGCTGTAGGTGACCCTGCGTGTGCAGGGGGGTTGGACTAGATGATCTCTAGAGGTCCCTTCCAACCTTAAGCATTCTATGATTCTATGATTCTATGATATGCTCTGTTGAAAGTCATTATAGTCACCTATGCTTGTTCCTCTGTGCCCTTATTTGTCACTCTAGTGCAGGGATGCGGTTGAGGCCTTTCTCTATCTGTGGGATGAGCTATGGCTTCTGAGAAAGGTCTGTCAGCAGGAGTCTTCCACCTGGCATTTGCATGTCAATCCATCGCAGAGGTGCTGCAGAACTCTTCCAGAGCTGAAGAATGCAATGAGTGCGGAGTGTGGTGATGTTAATATATGTTAGTTCAATCTGAGGATCTCACCAAGAAAACAAAACAAAACAAAACAAAACAAAACAAAAACAGAACAGAAACAAAAAATCCAGACCCAAAACTCAAAGCAAAACCCTGACTCTAGACTGTAAATCCAGCACACTTAAAGAACCAAATAAAAGTAGTGTGGTGCAGTGCACTTAGATCCTTAGTTTTTGGAATAGTATATTGTTTTTAAAAGAAAAAGCAAACTAATGAAATTCCTAGTCCTTTCTCCTTTCTTGGGCAAGCCCCAAAACTGAGATGTTTTACCATCCTTTTAATGAAGCAATGTCTTGTGGGAGATCCTTGTTAAAATCTTGGCAGTGTATCACTGCACTACACCTTCCAAACAAAACCCACAAACCTTATGACTGCTCCATGGTGTTTAATGTCTAAAAAAGAGTTCTGCTGGTATTGTAAAAATACTAGCTGACTATTAACAGGACTATTAATTGATACTATATCTTATTAGAACTCTTGTTTAAATGGCAGTAAAATGTTAAACATTCTCAAATGTATTAATAAAGAAGGCAATTAGACATGCTTGTTTCAGGAGTCTTGATAAATTAATAAATCTTGAGTTAATTACAGAGCAGGACACGGAGATTTATCTCTCTCAGAGTCTGCAATCAGTACATTTTAAAAAGGACTCTTATCACAGTTAAGTCCGTATATTTAACAATAGTTAACTGGCATAGTAAATCTGGCAGAAATGCTTGTGAAAGATGATGTCTCTTTTTAGTTTATTCTGTTCACTATATAAAATTCATGGATTTCAAAGTTTAGATGTGTTCACATTAACACTTCAATCCCAGCATCTCCAGGGTGTGGGATAGGTCTGTCCATTATTTTCTTTGTCTTCACAATTTTTACCAGAGGATTTTGGTCAGAACCAGGATACACAGAACAGATAATCGACACTCCATTAACTAAAACCATCTCCCACTTGGCATTTCCATTTCCATCTGGCTCTGAGGAGAGCAAACAGATTAGACTCATGGCTGAATATGAGCTTGACATACTTACTGCTTTCCCATTGGAACCACTCGTTTCAGGCCGGTATCATTGTTTACAAGAGGTGTTTGCTTAAATCTTGGAATATACATGATGACTTACCTTTCCTTTAGCACTCCTTTTAATAAGTTCATATATTTTTACACATAAAGACTTTGATGCAATACTCCCTTGCTAACATTCCTACAACTCCTGCAGTTTTTATGCCTGTCTGCCTGAACATCTGGTCTGCTGTAATTGGTGACAATGTTCGAGCTGATTTTTAAAGGTGCTTATTGATTTAATCTATACATTTATGAGTATCCAATATCCAGTAGTAATGCTTAGTAGCCTTTCTACTTTTACAACTGTTTCACTCTCTTTGAAATGTTGAGTCATTCTCTTGAACTTTGGCTGTGCTGGCCGAGGCCCGATGGGACTATTCTACACAGTATAGAGTAACTAATATGTGGATTATTTACCTTTTTATTTATCTGTTCAGTAACACCCTACTCTCCCTCTGATCCCCATGAAATTCTACAGACCTCCTTTTCAAACCTCGGTTATGTAGGTGGAATGTAAATAAAACCTGATGAAAATGCAGAAGGAGAGACTTCTGCTGGCTCCAGCTGTAGGACACGAGAAGCCTGCACTCCATATCAGTATTCCCCAAACTCAAAAGTGAGAGAAGTCATGTTTCACAAGGATGTGGTTAGTAGCACAACAGTTTCAACAGTCTAATTTTGACATAATGCAAACTGGAAATGATCCCATGCTGAGTTCATCTCAGAGTGTATTCAGTATAAAGACATTATGTTGTATGACAGTACTACTATTTAAGTAGTACGTTGCACTTTCTTGCTTTACTAAGGGTTATTTTCTGACTCATGAAATATCAGTTTGAAGCTTTTGTGTAAATCCATAAGAACAATACAAGGGAGAGATATCAGCAGGAGGCTCTTTTTTTTTTAGGGCCACGTGGAGAGGGGCCAAAGAGATTTATTAACTCTACGAAATTTATTCCTCAGGAACAAGCATGGCAAAGTTGACCCACAAGCACTCACATGAACAATATTGTTGAGTACCAGACACTTCATATCATTTTAATTCTGCATTTTACCGGACAACCGGCACACAAATATAAACACTTATGTGAGTCTTCACTTTGACCAACTAAAAAGATAAGATTCTGAAATGAACTTCTATGTTAAAGGGCCCTACAAATTACAATCAGAAGCAACCTTGCAAATCTTTTTTCATTGATTTTCATAGCCATATTTCTCATCCATTCCTTTTAACCAGATAGTTATTCAATACTACACATACAATAAGACTGTAGATTCATCCTATATTTTGATTTTTGAAAGCTATCATTTTCCCTGTGTAGTTCATTTTATTATATCTCCAAGTTGCAGATTTTCTTTGCTGGATTCCTGCAGAAATGAACTGATAATTATAATAATAAACTACTCTTCTGTGTTAATTATTAATAAAGAAGGGCCAGCAGAAGCCAGCAGAAAGATTTCTGCTTTTTTTTAATATTATGATGTGGCATCAGTTTTACAGCAGTCTCACTGAACCTGGGGCTCTGAACCACAAAGTTTAGCTCTTAGAGTGGTGGGTGAAGAATGTTGCTTATAGTACTAAATTCTAAGCATACTAGCCTGGCCTTGCAGAATGACAGCAACGCGACAGCAAAAGGGTCATTTTTGTAACGAGAAAGCCAATGCTATTTGTAATTTGTGGAGTTTATTTTTGATTAGAGAGGCAAATGTAAGCAATTTGCAAGGAAGTTTATTACTTTACAAATTTGCTCAGATTTGCTAGTCTGCAAAACTGTATGCCAAAAGATGTTTAGCCAGGTCTTGCTTGAATTAATGGTGAAAAGCCAGGCAATCAACAAAACATTGGTGCAGTGCAGTGCTGCAGGAGAGAGCCCTGGAATCACAGATCAGCAGGAAAGCACTCTGCAATACCGTGTCATGCGGAGACGCTAGCTAGAGCTCACTTAAGTGAGCATCTTGCTTCTGTGAGGGGCCACATCCTCTGCTCTCCTGGCTTTCTAAAGGGTGGAATCAGGGAACCCTTGCCTGATTTTGGGATAGGATACCACCTACTCAGAGACGTATTTGCTCTGTGTGAGGCAGTGACCCCACTTCTGTCCTGTTTATGAGCTTTGCCTCTTGCTCTCTGTGTGGCTGGGCAAGCAGTGGCTTTTATTTGCAAGGTTATGATGCATCTTTATCCATGCTTGTCAAAAAACCTGCTGATCTACACTGGAGGAGAACACAGACAATAAATATCAGAGAAGGAACTGTTCAAGGAAAGTGAAACTCATTGGTGTCTCTCACAGACTTTGCTTCTCCCTGCCTAGCCTGTCCTCACCTTTCCATTAAAATGGGGAAGTGCCAACTCTGCTGTGGTATGAACTTAGACTTTCCCACAGCACTTGCTTTGTTTCAAGCCAGAGTCATCTCCAGTGGCTACGTCAAGCTCCTACTCTGTCACCTGTCTTGTTTTCAGCTCCTTTACCCTTCTCTTCTCCACCTACTTCCATTTAAAAAAAAAATTATCACTTTCAACCCCAATCTTATATCTTTGTAATGTCTGAGGCCTTAAAACTGCTCTCATTATCTGCTTTAGATCTGCCTTAGAAGGTAGTTTTTTTTAAAATTGGATGATTCCTCAAGCAATCTTCTGCTTGTTTGGGAAGCAAGAAGCCATTTCTTCACCCTAGCTAATGTGAAGGAGGACAAGAGGCAGTGTCCTTTATTTCATACCCCGGGAAAAGGATATGATCAACGGAGACAGCAGTGACCTGAACACTCTTTGTTGGGCTGTCACATCCTCCAGATGGTGCTGCCAGGAGATGAACAGCATGTCCATCCCGAATCCCATCTCCTGCCTCCTGCTCACGATGAGCTGAGCATTTATCTCACTTGCGGGAACATCCCACTCCTCTTCCTATTGCACAGGCTGGATTCCAACACGCTTTGATTCTATGTAGCATTTTTGTGTTCATGTCCTGCACCTGAACTTGACCTGCACCATTTACATACTGTATATGCTGCTAATAATATATTCACAATAAAAATGCACCCATGATGATTATGGCAGTTGCACTTGCCCCCATCAGGACAAGAATGGACTTAAATTAAGACTTTCAGAAGCTCTCATTTAGGGTCCTTTAAGTGGGAAAGAAGTACAAAAGAAAGCAGGTGATGCATCTGGGGAAGATGCTGCATAACACAGGTGAGCCCTGCAAAGCCAAAGAGATAAGATGGACAGAAGACTGCTAACGTATGGTATATGCTACCCATACACCACATATAGGGCTTGGGCGAAATCTTTCTAAGCTTCTTTAATCATCTTGTCCTCTCATCTTGATTACCAGAACAAGGATATGTAGGTGTGAGGGTCACATGGAAATGAGTGGTAGTGTTGCCTTAGGCAGCTGCAGAGCGCTGGATGAGGTTGTCCAGAGAGGCTGTGGAGTCTCCATCCATTGAGATATTCAAAAGCCATCTGGATAGGATTCTGAGTAATGTGCTCTAGGTGAACGTGCTTGAGCAGGGCAGGTGGGCTTGATGGTCTCCAGAAGTTCCTTCCAACCTCAACCATTCTGTGATTCTGTGAGCTTCATTCTGTTATGACACCCTGTGATGCTGAATTCAGATGCTAGGAGAAGCAGAGCTGTCAGACTTCTGGGTTCTGAGTACTGTGAGTATCTGCCCGTGGTCTAGGAGGAAAGTCAGTGCTGAATAGTTGTGCGAATGAGAGACATGTAGTGGTAAACCTGAAAAGGATTCATGATTTCTTCCATCCTGTTCCTGCCTGCTTCACCTAGAAACAGGTGTGGACCCAGTTCACTACCAGGGAGTCAAAAACCTTCCTGTTGCAGTCTGAACTCAGCTCAAGTTCTTTCACCATAATGGGAACTGAAGCAGACCGACCTGCTGCAGCAAAGTAGCAGAGATGAGAGCTCCTGCATGAATAGGACGAATGCATCTACTTTTAAAAATTGCACTCTTTTGTGCCATTTTGAAAGCATCAGTTTTGCTTTGCTTGACCTCCACATGAGCAATAAGCTCTAATAGTTGCTTCCTCACAGCAAAAAATGGGAGGCAATTAGGGAAGTTTTCACCATTAAATGATGAAGCTGACAGCTATGCTATGCTGTGGTAGATAATAATGTACCTGCTGAACGAAGGTCAGGTTGAAACTTTGTGGAAGTTGATGCCTCCCATACATTTGGGGACTCATATACTCTTATGCAAGGTCATATTGATCTTGTCTGAAAACAACTTCAGAATTCCACAGTGATCACATATAATTGCAACAAATGAGTCACTAATGTCCCTAAAAACTCAATGGGCATTGGCAAAACAGACAGACAGATGTTTGATACAATAAATGTTAAGCTGCCTCTTGTCATCTCTCTGCCAGTGAAAGGTTACTTACTCCATGTTCTGCGGGAGAGCCATTTGAGGTCTCCACTTAAAACCAGACTGAAATGCAATCTCCACCCTAGATAGTCATCAGCAGGAAGGTCACCATGCAAATTAAATAGGTTAAAAAAGGAGAACATTCACCTTAAAATCAAATTCACCCTACACTTTTGGCTATGGCAACAAGCTGGTCTGTTTGAAACAGTAGCCAGGAGTAGGAGGATCTAGGTTTTTTTCATGGCATTTGGAGCTATTTGTCCTTTTATTTGGGTTATATGTCAGAATTCATAGCCTCTGAAATTCAGGCTTGTGCCCATGGTCCATATAAGACATTTTGTACCACATAAGGAAAATGAGGGCTTGCGTGAATCCCAGGCATTAGAATGAATTTCAGCCACTGCTCTTTCCTGCAAAAGTCCAAACACAAAGCTGTTAAAAAAAAAGTTTTACTTCTGGTCTTTTGACACCCAGGTATTGCCCAGTACCCCTTAGTGCTGCATCTCAGCTCAGACGATGAAACTGCAGTTATTAACTCTATGATAACCACACAGCAAATGAAAAAAAGTAGATTTTGATGACTTCATGTGATGTAGGTGGTCATAATTACCTATCTTATCAATACTCATGCACACACACACAAAAAAGATAAAGTTAACTATACTAAGAAAAATACAGTTCCTGAATGCAAAGATTTTCTTTTCATTTGGAAAATGACCATCTAATCATTCAGAAGCACTGATTTGTTTAAAATTGCTTGTCTGCCTTAATGTGCTGAAACGACTGAAACAATGACATCCCTCTTCCTTTCCCGAATGAACAAACTGTAGATGTCAGACTTCATCTGGGACTTCAATGAGGCAAAATTGACCCAAAATGTAGAAGAGAGCTAAGAGGTAAAGAATAGAGATAAATTCTGAGCTGCATTTTTTAGCATCGCATTACTTGGGGCTGTATAGATCTAGGATTTTGATTCAAGGCCTCTGCTAGTTTCATTCCTATTGAAAAGCAGTCTGGCTTTGAATGTAAGCATCTTTTTACAAGGTATTGTAATAATGTTATCAATATTCATACTGAGAATTTATAGCTGATTTCATACATATCAAAACCTTTAAGAATTATTTACCTTCTGGATTCTACTGTTAAAAACCTTTTCAAATTACTACAGATCTTTTAAAACCTCCAAGCTCTTATTGGTGCTTTTACATTGGCAGCAGTCAAATCCTCTGTGCTATAAGCCTTCTGGGCATTACAAGTTAACGGCTGAAACCGAGTAGCAGTAAAACAATGATTAATGGAAAAATCTCATGTCTCCCTATAGAAGCTGACTCAAGAGCTATGCTCACATAGCAGCAGTTACAATATTTCTCAGTTTTCCAGTCTCCAGACAATGAAGGATGGCACCTTATATATTTCAAAGATAGATAGTTCCCTTCCTATTGACTCTATTATATGAAAATATTGTGCTTTAAATATGGATAAATATTGATGTATTTTATTATGCAAAATAAACTTACATTTGAGTCAATATGCCACAACTATCTCTATCATGAATTACTGTTTAATCATTATTTAAATTCCAGGTTTATTTGTTAGACAAAAAAACACTTCAAGAACAGATAGTTTAAGAAGCCAAAGCAGCACAGAAGTAACAAGAACCTAAATATTTAAGAAACACAGAAAACCGTCAAGTAAGCTCTGTAAGTTAAGGGTTAGACAACTAAGAAAAGCATTGCCAAGGGGTTTTAAATAATAAGAAGGAAACATTACATGCTAATACCTATCACATAATGTGCCATCAGCTTTGGATTTGCAATGCTTGATGCAGGTGATTTCAGCACAGCTGTAGATGAAGTTCCCAGGGAAGCATGATAGTCTTCGACTCTCCAACAAACCATGCCAGTTTTGAAGGATGTTCGCTGGGTGAGCATGATGTAGCTGTCCCGAAAGGTGTCAAGGACCTGGTCACAGGTCCAATGCCTCAATGACTTCTGTAGTCCCACACCTTTTCGGGGACAGTAAAGGAGTTTATGGAGTGGAGCACGGTGCTGTTGCTGTGCCCTGGAGCCAAAAGTAAGATTACACATTCAGGGGCCTTCTGAGTTGGAGAGGGTTTTCATTATAATGGTAGCATAAGGTGGACTTAAGTTTGGTGTTGGCACTGCAGTCTTTTTCATTACAACTCTCTGATTTCTCTTTTTTTCCAAGAAAAGGTTTTGGAAACATTCCTGTTTCATTCTGAAAAAGTCCCTCCACACCTTGTTGTTTTGTGCATACAAAGGGGCAAGAAACCTTCTGTGGACTAGGGAGTTGTGTGCCCTTGTGGTTACTTGGCAAAGGATTGCTCTGAACCTGGATTTTCTGGATTATTCTTAAGCTGTTTTCCTTTTCCCGCTCTCTGACCAAAAATCCAGCCTTCATTCATAGATCTTTCACTGGAAATAGCACCTTCCTCAAAAAAAAAAAAAAAAAAAAAAAAAATTATTTCCAAGGCAGGGATTGTCATCTTGGACATCAAAGTTTCTCTCCCTAGTTGATAAAATAAAAGATTTAATTAAAGATATCTTGAGCTCCTTGGAGAACCCTCTGCCCCACAAGCATGGGAGCTGCTTCCCAGCGGGAACACCCTGTATCTCTATCTATCTATCAAAAGAAAGAAGCAGCAGTTGCGAAGCGAGAAGTGATCTTTTACATAACGAGGGTCAGCCTCTCAGAGGTTTTCAGGATCAGCACAAAGACTGGGAACTTGATTATCTTTAACAGTGACACAATATTTTGCTTTTAGGACATGTCAGAATGCTCTATATTTTTGCAATAAATTGCAACAAAAACCTGGACAGAGGAATGGTATCTGCAGTGAAGTTCAGGTGAATATCCAGATGGCAGTATCAAGTCTGGTAATTGCTACAGCCTCCAGTAAAATTAATTTGTAAGCCATTGGCTTTCTAAAGGCCAGATGTCTACAATTACTTTTCTTTTTCCCCCTTTGTGCCAAGATGCATTCTTTCAAGTAAAAAGTATCGCTAAGCAAAGGGCACCTGTCTAAAATTACTAAGGCTCAAGAAAGATATTTGCAGATCAACTTTGCTGCCCTTTTCCCCTTGCAGTAAAACTATATACCTTGCCTACTGAGAACAAGAGAAAATGCCCTTGCCTTGATTTGTGAACTTTAAAAAATGATAAAAAAATATCTGGGAGGATATAGCATGCAAAACTGGCCTTCATCTGTGAAGGCTTCATTTTTCCTGGTTTCTTAAAAGAAAAATTAAGATGCTATAAACCTATCTGTCTTTATTTTTGTGGTCTTCTCTTATTCCTCACAATAATTATTGCAAGGATTGATTCACATCATGTATTGATTTACACTCTCTGCAAAAACAATATATTTTCAAATGAAAAAGAAGAAAGAATTCACACTTCAGTTTGTTTATTTCGCTTATACTTAGACCTAGTCATAAAACAGAATTTACAGCCTACATGAAATTCTGTAATACCTATATTTCATTTTGGTGTTCAGTCAGTATAAGAAGTTTAAATATCACTAGTAGAATAAAATGCTACAAAATGTTTTGATTTGGAAACAGCTAAACATTCTTTATTTTGACACTGAAGTTGAAAACAATTTTCCACATGAAATGGCCATCTGCCTACCTCCTCTCTAAAGCAACTTGCTTTTGTGTGACTTTAGACTGAAAAAAAAAAAAAAAGGTTTGTTAACTGCCACATTTTACACTGAAAATAATAATTCTTTGGAAACAATTTCCATCAAAATATATAAAATTCCTGAACTATTCTCATTAAGATATTGATTGTAGCTTGCAGATAATGAAAGTAGATTTTTTTCCGTGACAATTTTCCTAGTCTTATTATAGGAAATCCAGGATATCGAGGAAAGACAGTCACTTTTTTTTATGACCTGTCTTTACTCACATCTTTTTAAAGTTTCCTTGTCATTTACACTTTCAGAGATACAGCATTTTAACTCTGCCATGCACCTCCGCAACCCTGTATGATGCTCACGTGTTGGACCTCAGCTGAGTGAGATGACACAGCTCACAGCGTGGCCACCGCATTTTCCAAAGCACGAGCGTGGTGAAGGACAAGAACAGCTACTCAAGGCCAGTGAACCTCTTTTATATTCTGGATTGCTGCTTAATAGACCTTAATTTGCTAGCCTGACAAGACTAATGGCAAGATACTATTTCCTACAATTGATAAAGCTAGTCATAAAAGAAAGCAAATATTTGGGGCTTTTGTAGCAGATCTGTCATGATCCAGGTGTGCCTAGCGTCACTTCTTACCTCATGCATGATTTGCCAACACGGCTATTTCCTGAAATGCTCTCTAATGGAAAAGGTCATCCAGTGCTATTATTTCTGTGTTGTTTTTTTTTTTTTTTATTATTATTACAGTTTATTTTATGACAGTAAACATCATTATGACATTGCTTTGCTCCACAGTAATGCCAGCAAACATTGCTGTGCTATCCTTCATGTTACAAATCGCTCTTCAAGAAAAAGGAAAAAGAATACAAGAAGATGCACGCCTTACCTCTTCTTAGAATATGTCAGCCATTGCCTGTCTATGCTGCGCATTAAGATGGCATGCAGTGTGCACAAAACTGAGCACCAAGGACCAGGATTATAAATGTGCAGCATTACCCCACAGTCTGGAGCTTGTCCAATCTGCTAGTATCCTTTGAAACCTGAGATAATAACTCTCCAGCTACTGCAATCAGCCAAACTGTGGCAATTTGCTCCATTGGAAGATTTCTGCCCTAATTCAGATGAAGTTCCCCTGGGCTGGAGAGAGCTGTAAATTAGTGTCTCTCTCTCTCCCTCTCACTAAGACAAATTCTCCCACATTGCAGAACAGTGCAGTTTTGTGCACACCCATTCCTTCTCCAACCAATTCCAAGAAAGAAAGGAAATAATTAAAAAAAAAAAAAAAAAAAAACAGAAACTCCTATTCCTCTCAAAAAGAAAACCTTTTTCTTTTCATACCAAGTGTGTATACATCTGAAGGAAGAAGTTAACCCCAGATAAAGCAAACTCAGCCTGATTTTTTTATGAGATCAGAAAGTCAGGGTGTTGTGCGGCATTTTTTAGAAATACTGTTGCATGTTAGACTTGCAAAATATGTATGTCAAGTAATATATGTCTGTGCCTGTTTGTTTTGGGTGCTCAGCATGCACATCAGATGCATAAAAATGCTATGAAGGCAGTACAGTTATCTGTAATGAAAGAAACAAAAATAAAAACAGAAATAAAGCAAGAAATAAAAAAAAAGAAGAAATAAATAAAAACAGAACAAGACAAAACAAAACTGCTTTGCCGGTAATTTTCTTTTTTTCCTTCATGTTCCCTACAGCTCCATGTGAAGTAACCAAAGAAGCAAAGCCAGGCTGCAGCCCCTGACATGAGAGATGGCTCCAAGTGTGACAATCAGTATAGCTGGGAAGCATTTCTGTCTCATGAAGTAATGCATGCAGATAATCCTAGAGACCTTTCAGCAGGAAGAGCAGGGTTTTTTTATAGGGTTCAGCTTTCTGCTTTGAATGAGGTTTGGTGAATATCTGTGTTACTGTGAAGCATGGGAGACGTTTCGAAAGCACCAAGGAGCTCCAATACAAAAAGCTGGTCCCTGGATCCTTGATCTGCTTCTGGAATGCTGTCTTTAAAATCAATGATAAATAAATAAAATCCAGAAAACCTAAGGAAGTGAGAAACAGTGCCTAGCAGATCCATGAGACAAGCGATGTGTGGTCTGGGGAGAGGAGGCTCAGCAGTGGGAAGTTGCTCCGTGCTTTAAAGCACAGATTGGAAGTGTCACTATTTGTTTTTTTTTATAATGACCTTTTGTGCTGAAGATTTAAGGTAATTTAATAAGACTGTTAAAATAACTGCCACGTACCTTGGCAGTTCCTGTAATGCTAGAGGCAGCAGATAATGCCCGAGCCCTGTGATTCCCAAGGAGCACCGTGCGCCTGTATGCGCTGTGCTGAAGATGCTGAAGACACCCCAGCTTTGCAGAAGTGGGCATTGGTGTCCCACGGGGTTACAACTGACCTGTCATGCTGATCTGCTGCCTTTGGGCACCGAGCGCACCCAAAAGGAGCCAGTAGCTGATGCAGCAGCCGCCTGCTGTTTATACGAACTGCTGGTGATCCCACAGTAAATTGCCAGACTGTTGCTTTCATGACAGACCACATTCCTTTCCCCCTCATCGCTCCCCTCTCCACACCGCCTAGCTGGATTTCCAATTATGGTTGAACACTGATGTGTCTTTTATCCCCCTTTTATTTTTGTTTCTAACCTCAGAAGCCATCGCCAACCTGCTCTTCCCTTAACTAACCATATTCTTCCCTCATCAACATGAGCAAGTGTGGCACCATTGAGCTCTGTGTAAATAGCCACAGTGACATCTGAAACAACAGAAATGTTAGTATTCACTTGATGGAGGTTTTTAACAACATGCTTAGAGATGTCGAGGGTTTGCTTTACATCTGCACCAAATTCACTATGTGATCTGTTGATGGGTTGCAGATGGCATCATGAGCCACTGCTTGCAACAGAAGTAACAACCCTGGTCACATTTTACCACATTAAACAATTTACTTGGGTGGTAATTACACAGCAATTAACTTTGCTGCCTCAGAAATGCTATGTGAGCAGTCTGTCTTTTCCTTTTTTTTTTTTTTTTTTTCTTCTCAGTCAGCTTAAGTCTTTTATCCATGGATGGGACAAGAGTTCCTGCCAGAACAAGCTAATTGGAGACGAAGGCCAGCCATGATGTCTTTGGGGAATAATGTTTACTTCTCTGGGGAGAAATTGGGAGACAAAGTACTGGAATAGTATTTTAGCTCCTACTGGAATACTGTTACCACATAAAGGATGGGCTCTGTCTCAACTGAAAAATTGGATGTCTAGTCAAAATCTATTGCTCAGGCTCCTTCTACAGTCACTGGAAAGATTAGTACCTCAGAAGGGTGATTTATTGCGACTATCTGGCAATGAGGTGAATTACTCTCTCAAGATGTTTTTCTGTACTGAGCACAGAAATGATGAGAATAAGATGCTTAGATTTCATGACTACTTTTAGATGGCTAATGTTAGGTGAAATGAGTCCTGCTCTGCATGGTCACAATTTTTAAAAGTTGAAAGAACATTCAGGATGTGAAGAAGGTTTTTACAAGGCAAAAGATCTCAGCCTTGTTATCTTGAAAAGAAGATTTGCCTACTGGTCATAAGAAGAGGCTAGCTGATATTATTAGATTCTTTAACTGAGAAGTTTGCAGTGGAAACCTTGGCTTGGGATATCCGATATCAGGTGATATCTGGGGCTGTTTGGGGGACACGCATAGATTCATAGGTATCCTGGAGATTTTCACACATCTTGGAGCACAGATGGAATGTAATTCCAATGCAGTTAAGATTCCTTCTGAAATCAGTAGGAGTCTGGTTCACTGACTGAGCTTCAGACTACGCAGTCTATATATATAATTTTTGCTGTAGGTGTGCAACAATGCTGTCTCTGCTAGTTTGACATCAAGAGAACAGTGAGGTACTCTGGCTGTTGGCTTTCTGAAGTTGCCAGATCTTTGCTCCCCAATCAGTTGAGAGTGAATTAGTCTCTGTGCCAGTCTGGCACCTACAGTAGGAGGTCTAAATATGATTTTTGCTTCTTTTTTTGTTCTTTTTTGGCTCCTCTGTCTACAGAGACCACATTCATACTGTTCCTAATTGCAAGTGCAACCCTTTGTGGGACTTGAATATAAAAGAAAAAGCCAGATACAAACGGCAGTCACACTTCGCAAGCTTCTTTCAAAGGCATTGCCATTTTGACCAATGTTACTCAAGCATGTTGCATGGCTGATTTTGTACATAATGGACTATATTCATAAAGTTTGCTCTATGGAAGGAAGGTGGCATCTTCAGAAGACAGGATCTTAAATTCCATCAAAACCCAGTAGCTTTATAATCTCCTCATGCATTTTTTACTATCCCTCCCATCTGTTCTTTCAAATCTTCTCTGTGTTCTTTTCTAATATAGGAAGGACCCACAAATGTTTGAACCAGCTGAAATACTCAAGTGAACAAAATCCTGAATAAGACATTTTTCTGGTGCCATAACTTGATACAATGCAATCTCTGATTATAGTATTTTTTTTTAAACTCTATTTAGCAATTATTCTGCCAAAACTGCTGCAAAGCAAATGATGTGCTGAATGATTTTAAAAAAAAATATAGACAACTCAAATTTTTTGCTCCCTTCCTAATATTTAGCAACTGTCATTTTGTTCTATGGCATCTGGAAAAGAGGAGACCAGCAAAATCTGCTAAAATTAATTTGAGGATTTGTTTCCAACTCTGATTATTTTGCTTGCTATACCAGCTGTTGGTAGCACTAAAATGCAACTTCTAACAGTTCTTAGAGCTGCTATTACTATTATCTTTTCCCCAACGTGACACACACAGCAAAAAAAAGTTTTATAATAGATAATCTGATCTTCAGCTAGAACTTCTTTTGTGGTTTATTTCTTCCAAGCTTACAAGAAGCTACTCATATTTATTCCAGACACAAGTCTGGACAGAGGTCCGTGTTGCTGAGAATACCTCCGAACTACTTCACCAGACACCTGAGCCATCGCTACTGATAGAGATCAGAGCTTCTCCTAGTTTATATACGGGGCCAGCTAAAAATTTTGTGTGGAAATAGCTGTCTTCCTTCCAGAAAATCCACGGCTACTAAAATGAAGCTTACTACATTTAGTTACAAACTGGTCAAGCTAAATTGAAAATTCTTATTTTTTGAACAGAATAGACATTTTTAGTATGGGGGTCGCTCTAAGATTAAACGGTATTTGCTGCATTTCCATAAGTGTAGTGTGGATGTTTTAAGGTACAATGAGTTAGGGTCTGTGTTGTTCTTAAATGGTCTGGATTTGCGCTGACTGAAGCGCTAACTGGGCAATATTATTTAGTCCTTATGCTGTTAAATGTAAGTAATTTTGTCATCTACTAGACTTGTATGTGGTCTTCATAAGATCATATCACTATCTGATTTTTCAACATCTGTGAGAGGCAGCAAGTTGCTAATATTTCTGTTTTGCACATGGGAATTGAAGTGCAGATCAGGAATTTCACATGCAGGCTCTCTTTAAAGACTATGGGCAGGAATAGACAGAGAGCTGCGCATCACTCTCAGCTGGCTGCTGAACTCGTTGAAGGCACTAAGAAATTGATAGAATCATAGAATGCTTAAGGTTGGAAGGGACCTCTAGAGATCATCTAGTCCAACTCCCCTGCACATGCAGGGTCACCTACAGCATGTCGCACAGGACTGCGTCCAAGCGGGTTTGGAAGATCTCCACAGAAGGAGACTCTACAACCTCTCCGCGCACCCTGTTCCAGTGCTCTGTCACCCTCACTCTTAAAAAATCTTTCCTTAAGTTCCTGTGGAACTTTTGGTGCTTCACTTTGTGGCCATTGCCCTCGTTCTATCAGTGGCCACCACTGAGAAGAGGCCAGCCCCATCCTCCTCACTGCCTCCCTTGAGGTACTGATAGACACTGATCAGGTCCCCTCTCAGCCTTCGCTTCTCCAGGCTGAACAGGCCCAGCTCTCTCAGCCTTTCCTCACAGGGCAGATGTTCCAGGCC
>VZSV01000030.1:1039401-1061606 GCA_013398735.1 Nothocercus julius
CAGGTCCCTTTGGATGGCAGCGCAGCCCTCTGGGGTATCAGCTACTCCTCTCAGCTTGGTATCATCAGCAAACTTGCTGAGGGAGTACTCTATCCCTTTGTCCAGGTTGTTAATGAATAAATTGAACAGGACTGGACCAAGGACTGACTCCTGGGGGACACTGCTAACCACAGGCCTCCAACTAGTCTCTGTGCCACCGATCATCACCCTCTGAGCCCTGCCATCCAGCCAATTCTTAATCCACCTCACTGTCCACTCATCTATCCCACACTTCCGCAACTTGCCCAGAAGGATGCCATGAGGGACAATGTCAAAAGCCTTGCTGAAGTCAAGGTAGATGACATCCACAGCTCTCCCTTCATCTATCCAGCCGGTCATTCCATCATAGTAGGCTATCAGGTTAGTCAAGCAGGATTTCCCCTTGGTGAATCCATGCTGACTACTCCTGAGCACCTTCTTGTCCTCCACATGTCTGGACACAACAGCCAGGATGAGCTGTTCCATGACTTTTCCGGGGATGGAGGTGAGGCTGACTGGCCTGTAGTTGCCTGGGTCCTCCTTCTTGCCTTTTTTGAAGACTGGTGTGGCACTGGCTTTCTTCCAGTCCTAAGGAGAAACCGAGGCTTAAACTATCTCTCAGATATAGTTGTCAGAAAAAACAGAGATGCAAACTACCTCTCTGTCTGGGTTAGATTAGCTCTTCATGAACAGGAGAGATTCAAGTCAACCTTTGTCTGATTTGGCGTAGGGACTGGAATGCCAAGTCTCCCTTCTCCAAAGTGATTTCCTGAAAATAATAGCAAGGCACATACTACTAAAGAGTTCAGCTTAATATATAATTACTGTTCATTCTGACAAGGTCTGGGCCTTCGTATATCAGCCAAAGACCACAGCTGTCAGAAAGACATTGTCTTGCTCCTTGTGGCCTTGTGAATACCTACATTACACAAAGACGGACTGTCTTAGGAAGAGAAAATAATAGTGTCTAATGATTCAAGAACACTAATAGATCTGAGTCATGATATCCAGGTCCTATTTCAGACTGCAAGGGGGAAAATATAAAGCCACATTTCTTCTGCCACAAAGATATTTTTTAGTGACTGGGTAATGGAGAGTAAGAGCAGCATCAGCCTGCTCACCATCTTGGGCCTTCAGAGGTGTGCAGAAAGAGGTACATGCTTGTGTATGATTTGTAGATGCAGATGAGGTTTTGCAGACATGGTCACTTTGCACCCACATGAAAACAGAAATGTAGCTGTTGAAAGGGGTTTCCTGGCAAAAAACCTTGAGGGCCTTCAGAGTTAGACAGAAAATGAATGGTGGGTTTGAAGTTTGAAGTCTCTGTGAGACTAAAATGTTGGAGTTTGTCACTTAATGGCCCTTCCTGGGATCAGCCTAAGATGTTTAAGCAGCCTGATCAAGCAGGTTTGTTTATTTTGTTGTCAGCAAACCCCTTAACAGAAAATGATCATGATGCTATATACTTTCAGGTCCTTTCTGGAAAACCTCCATTTTGGAACGGACCACAAGAGGTCATTTCATCCCATCATATGTGTCTTATATTTCATTTAAACATTCTTTTGATGTAACTGTGGCAATCTCTGAAACAACATCCTGATTATTAGATGCAATCTTACAAGTAAGTTATGGTGATCTACATCTTTCTCATCTGAGACATAATCCTGAGGATTTTTCTTCTCTGACAAAGCAAATACAGTCTGAGCATATTCTCTATTCATAATAAGCTAGACCTTCTCACAATGTTGACTCATCTTTTGACTGCAAACAATGTGGTCAGGGGATTCTGTGTAAGAATGAGGGGAAAGGCAATATGATTTCACATCCGTGTTATTCAAGCTTTCTGTTGTATACATGACCAGTGGCAGAAAAAGAGAAGCAACCAGATGTGAAGAGTATGTCCTATTGCGTTTCTTAAAACAGCACCGGATTTTCTGTGTTTAGATTTAGAACAAGGTCTAAACAAACTATTATACAAGCTGAGAAGAGTCAATTTTTGTGTCTCTTGTGCCAGGGTAATATCCTAACTACTGGTTCAGCCCGTCTCCATTTTGGTAGGTTTGCTGTGTAAGGCTGATTTCTTGATGGTTCCAATTCAGAAACATACAAAAAAAAAAAAAAAAAAGGTAAGTATATGACTAGTTCTGTTGGCCTTAATCTGAATTTTCTTATCCATTCTTTCATATGTGTCTGCATAATTTATACATACACATATACGTATATATGTAGAACTCCATAACAGATCCTCTATAAGAGGCTGCAACTGAAGGAATAGCCATGTAATTCTCCCTGTCTTAGAATGCACCAAATGTCTACATGCGGGTTTGTTTTGTAAGTCCACATGAGTGTATTTTATTTACCTACTTCATTATCGTCCTGCTGTAGAACTGAGGGTACTTTAGATATCTGGTAACTTTACATTAATGCCATTTAAACTGAGCAAAGCATGAGAAGAACTTAGGCAGTTATGCAGCAATGGGGGAAGAGGGATAGGCTGGCTGTTTTCTTTGCATTCATAAAGGAGCTTCTGTTCCAGGCTTTGAAAATTTAGATGTGATTAGCTCTCAGAGAAGTCGATGAGAGCTGAACTACAAGGTTTGTCTTGCTCAGCATCCCGCTCCTGGCCATCATGTGTTCAGCGTTGTATAGCAGCTTGAGTAAGATATTCTTGGGAGCCTCGGGAGAAGCCCCTCATAGGAAGGAAATTAGTCACTGGCTGAGTCTATTACAAGGTGTATACTGAAGAAAGAAATGTCATTTGGAGGTAAAGGGTTGAAGGGAAGAAAGAGAAGCAATCTGGAGTTCTCCTCTCATTCTCCTTTACTCATTTTCTCAGTATTTAAGCAAGTTTCTTTGTGTTCTTCCCAGAAAAAAGCAAAATAAAACACTAAACAACAACAATGACAGACATCCTAAGTAGGTATGGTCTCTCCTGCAGAGCAACTTCATTTCTATGACACATTCCTTCTCAAAAACTCTTTGTCTGCAATTTATAGGTGTCTGTTTGTTAGGTTTGGGGGTTTTTTTGTTTGTTTGTTTTTTGCTGTCGTGCTTTGAGGTCTTGACTTACTGTCTACCCTCTTCTGTTCGGGAACAAAGCCATTGCTTTATTTGTTACACTGCTTTTGTATAGTGCTTCTGATTAGAGGATCTCTGGTCTCGCTCTAGACAAAGACCGTTTCTCCATTTCCTGTTTCTCACTGGCAGCTCAGTTGCTCTTAGAGACTTTGAGGAGGCACCTTCTGGTCTTCCTGAGGCTTCCTGGGCATGGTCCCTTCCAACCTAAGTCACTCCCTGATTGAGTGGGTTTGGAAGGGCTGGATTTGTCTGGGAGAGTAAAATAAGCCCTGTTTTCTGCACCTTGGGACCAATCACTCCAGCTCGTGATGAAGCACTGTCTCACCACGTCATGCTGGAGTCAATCATGTGGTCGCTTACATCTGCTCAGATTAACATAGGGTTGGGTTCAGTTGGCCAGACGCTGACACCAGCTGTATTTATTTCTCACAGCCTTAGCAGGTGCAGTAATTTGATGAGGTTAACCACCAGTTAAAGGGACACATAAACCACTTCTCATGTTTCTAGCTATTGTATATAGTGTGGTAGGAAATGTCCCTTCTATCTATATAGTTATTGATCATATCATTAAAACGCTTACAGTGTCTGGAAACTAGAGCTATGCGAAAGTTTCAGCAGTTTCATTTCCCATAGACATTGTCAGTAGATAAGGCCCCCCATAAAGTTTGCTTTCTAAATTTAAGAAACAGTTAAATAAAAGTTGATATTCATTGAGTTTTGTGCTTTTTCAGTCCCAAATCTGTCAAGAATGAAGGCATGATTAAAAACACAGACTCACCAGTGTTAACTTGAAACTTGGCTTAGGTATCCCACTGGGATTGCAAATGTTGCCCAAAGTTTTGGATCAGAATGGAGGAAAAAAAAAAAAAAAAAACCCAGCCAGCTCCATTCTGTGGTATTAATAGTAGGAATATGCAGGGAATCCTGACCACAAACACCACAGTTTTCGGTTGTTCCTATTGGATAGCTCCTTTTTAACAAGTAGCCACTGAATCTTATGCATCATCATTACTTTCCTATCAGTTCCAAAACCTGTAAAATTCTCACCAGCTGGTATTTGGCAGAAAGGAGCCTGGCCCACAGGCTACTTCACTGTTTCTCAGTGAAAATGAGAGAAAGCTTCTCTCATTTACTTTGAACTCCTGGAGAAGGCATGCCGTATGAACCCACTACTTTGCTGATCATGGCTCTTTCTCTGTCAGCAAGTGCTCCCATTGTTGGTCCATCTCCTTTTGCACACTCTTGCTCGTGCACAGTTACTTTATTGCCTCTGGCTACAGCACCTTGAACAGTCATGCCTAATGAAGTTGTGTGGCAAATGCTGAGTATCACCTGTGCTGTGTGGCCAACAGCCCTTTGGTTGAATTCTGCCCAAGTTCTAGGGTGTGGAGCTTTCCCACGCTATCTTATGTCTTATTTGTGTTTATTTTTTCTCTTTGCAGAAATTTGCCATATTAAATTTTCAAGATATAATCAGTTTGGTTTGGGAATAACCAAATTAATAAATGACTAATGGCTACTATTTGCTAATTAATCCAGGAATGGAAGAGTCCTGCTGAAATGTATGCTCTGTCTCCCAGTGTATGTGAGAGGACTCAAGGAATTCATACAGCTTGCTCGCTTAATCCAATCCTATGAATCTTCATTAGGACAGAAATTATGGGCACTATCACAGCTTTAATTTTGTCTTTCCACATCCGTTTCTGCAACTGCGCATAGCAAGAATACTTCATCTCCAAATTATTTACAAAGGGTGTATTTTTCCCCACTGAGAAGTTGCATTGTAACAGCAATCAGCAATTCAGAGCTTTCAATTAAACATTGTGCCTTTTAAATGGCAGTAAAAATGAAATGGTAGAGCAGAATGGGAAGGAATCTAAAACCAGGTGCAATTACACTCATTTTTATTTCAGACTCTTAAATTTTATTGCCTTTTACAGGCACATGAATAAATGAATTATGCAGGATTCATAACTGTTGGGAATTAATTCATTCTGTTCCAGAAACCTCTAGTTTAGTAGAGGCAGCAAAGGGAATAATAGGTTCTAAAGATGCCAGCTGTTGGCAGTCGGTCTTCCAATGATTCTAGGTACACACCAGTAAGTTATGGGCTTTGCTGTGCTGTGCGATTAGGGGACAGGGAGGGAGAAGATTGATCCCACAATATGCTGATAAACTCATTCTCACTAATTTCATCTGGAGATGGCTGGCTTCTTATATTCTTTCTATGGAAAATTGCCGTACCTCTTAAAATTACACATGCTCTCCACCCTCCCCAGCCTCAGCTACAACTAGGGATATTGTTTTCTCTGCACAAGCAAAGTGCCATAACTGTGACATCTGTATTTGACATAACTCTCCAAGCTGCCAGTCCTGAGGACCAAAACATTGATTTGCAGTTAGATCCATATTGAATAAGTGTATCTGTAATTAAGGGACATTTCATTTATGTTTCTTGCTTGGTTATTGTGGGCTGCAAATTTCCTTTAATTCATGGCGGCTTACACTTAATGGGATTTACACTAGCTAACTGTGATTCTGGAGCTGAGGTGGCTGCTGTAGTTAATGTATTGAGCATTGCTCTGAGGACCTTACTTTAGATTCCCTGAAGATTGATGACAAGAATATTCCTTCTTTTTTTCCTCTGAGTCAAAGGGCAGATATCTGAAATCATAGCTAAAAACTAAGCACTCATTTTATTAAAACAAGTTATTCATACCTCTTCTAAGGTTCTTATATTTCTGTGAAATAAGAACTGTAATAAAAAAAAAGAAAAAGATCTTTACTTGCCTTAGAGAAGGATACAACCTTTTACAAATATTGCACAGCATCAGCTCCAGATCTAGATCATGCCAAGCACTTTCTGCCATGCTTTGCCCTGTGTTCTCACAGGCCAGTACAAATGGAAGAAGCTGAGCTGATCACATGGCATGTTCCTGTTACAGGGACAAAAAAATAAGAACAGATGTAGGAACTTTGTTCTTCAGCTCTGCCTACACTCGTTTTTAAAATAGTAGCCTTCTGAAAGCTTCATGATGACAGGTTCTGCAAAATGCAGCAAACATTTCCCCCTCCAGTGGATAAGGAGCTGCAGACCAGCTGTGATCACAGCACTGCACTTTCTTTGTGCCGACGTATTTTTTTAAACCTTTGTTGTTATTCTCCAGGGCATTACACTGACATCATAGCCACTCCTATCACATCAGGGGGAAATAACTGGATAAAAAGATGATCTTGTCTGTTCTCTGTCTGCATGAAGGCAGCAGCTCTGGGGAGGAATAGAATATGAGGCTATTAAAATTATTAAGAGTATCAGGTTATAATTTTGCTAACAGCAGTGTAACTTCACTTCCTTTTTCCATGGTACTTTGTTGTCATCTGAGAATATCCTTGATTCTGGGGCTGGGAACACACATGTAGTTCACACAGTTTTGTCTTTGAATTAAACTTGTTGCTGCTTCTCAGATGAAGAACTGAGATAACGTTAAGAGGAACAAAGAGTCCTCCAAGTCCTTCCCTCACTTCCATGGAGATCAAAGATTCCTTTAGAGTAACCATAGCTTTAGAGGAGGAAAAGCGAAATCTTCATCTCTTTCCTGCTGAGGCCTTTCCCTGTTGCTGGCCTGCTGCCTGTGCGCTGCTGGTGTGGATTTGGGATGCTCCCAGAAGAGTCTGACGATGAGTCACAGATGTCTCTGTGATCCCCAGCCACTCTGGCTTGTCTTATGTGACCAGCTTCTGGTCAGATAGGACCCCCAGGCACAGTTCATGTGCAGCCCTTAACAGGACTCACAATTATCCCACTGATAAAGAGAATCCTTTTGGTTAAGGTAAATCCGAACAAGGAAGACTTTTAAGTCTTCCTTGGTTTTGTGGCAGTCTGAGAGGCAGCTTTTTGTTGGCTATCCATCGAAATATATCTGTTATTGCACTGGAGTGCAATACTCCTGGGGCAAGCAATTCTGCTGCCCCGGTCAGCTGATCTGGGACCCCTTTCTTCTTTATACAGTTTTGCAAAGGGACTAAAAAACAAATCATACCTTGTTCCAGAAGATGGTCTCCTCATCAGTGTCACTCCCATCACAGAGCTAAGCTTCTTTAGCAAAGACATTAAAAACTCTAACTCAGGCTTTCTCCTCCAGCCTTACCAGTTCCTCCCTGCAGTCCTGTCCAGGGACAGTTCTGCAGGCTCCTGCAAAGGCAAATGATATTCCCCACCTCCCACAAGTAACCTGCAGGAATCCATCACCCAGCTCCCAACACCTTGTCAGCATGGGCCAGGGCAGACTGCTCTTTGCCTTTTTCTGTCTGGGCAGGACTGGATACCCTCTGTGCACAGAACAGCATGTGCAACATTAGTTTCAGCAGGCCAAACTGCAGCTTGAATTGACTGCTTTTTTTTTTCAACACAGGGACACTGTGTTACAGTTAGGAAAGATTTCTTTTTCTTATGGATGTGCCCTCGCATATCTGATCTGTTGTTACAGCAGTATTAGTTCTTCTAGGACATCTGAGTTTTTGTAATTTTATCTCCTTTCCTGATAATAGCTAGTTTAAAATATCTAACTCTTGGAAATAATCTCAGAAATCACAGAAGAGATAAAGATAACACCGCATGCTTCCTAAAAACAGCTATTTCTGAAGAATAAAGCATGTGAAAATATGAATGCATGCAAATGTGACCTAGATCATTACATTGTTTGGTAGTTGCCACTGGTGGCACATAAGTCATAGGGAGGACATCCATGAAATAACAACAAAAATGTATAAACTGAATCAACACCCTATCTCCATAGTTTCCAACAAAATGGGAAACATAAGAGCTCATTCAGTGCTCAACCTAATCCTAATTTGGTTTTAAATGACATACTAATGGGGCAACACTACAAAAAATTGTCCTAAGACTTTCTGTAAAAGGTGTTGTTTTTGATTCAAATCAATTGGAAAAACACGTGTTTACATGCAGCACTCAAAAGAGCAGCTGTTGAGAGGACTGTGCCACTTGAAGTCTTGGAAAGTTACACTGGAAAGTTATCCCAGAACTGGCAAAGAAAGAAACTCTCTACTGATCTTCAAAACAGGAGTCAGTATGCCAATAGGAGGGCAAACAAGATGGCAGGTAGAAGATGGTGTGTGAAGCTACAGTGATAACATCACAGTAATGGAGACCAATAAAAGTTATTGAATCTTGGAGCATTCTAGTTTTGGTGCTTTTTACTAAGAAAATTTTAGTGGATCACTTTACTAAGAAGGGTACTGGGAACAGAGTAATTCAAAGAACGTGCTGTTGAAAAGAATTGAAGAATCTGTTTTCAGACACATGACATATGGCTTAATTATGTAATTATCAGACTTCACTGATTGCTATGAGGAGTCATTTAAACTATTGCTTCACAAAAGTGTGACGTTGCCAGGCTCTAATGGAAGTGAGATGCAAGTGTGTAACTAGAGAGTGTAACAGGAGACATAAAAACTAACCGATAGCAAAGGACTATGAGGTTGCTGTCTAGACTCTTAAGAAAAGCTGTGAAAACCACAGGAATGGGGACACAGGAGACCTGGAAGAAGCAAGCCTGCTCTCTGTGTGTGAAGGACTTGATCAGCCCTGAATTGTCATCTGTCTTTAACCACCTCTTCCCTGTTTCCTTCAGTGGAAGGTGAGGTTTATCTTTTGGTCCTGGCTGACACAGAGTAAAAGAGGGTAATTCTCAGGATGTCAGGATGTGTATTTTCACCCTAACTTTTCTTTGTCTCTCAAACCAGTCTACTGCAAATATGAGATGCTCCTGGTCTCTGTTCAAAAACCTCACAGAGGCCTGTTCATTACACGCAGTGATCTAATCACCCTAATTTTAACTCCCCTGAGTGACAACACACATGTGTGCAGTGGGAAAGGGGAGCGGGGCAAAGTATGTTACAACTGTCCCTTTTGAGCACTCAGAAAAGCCACTTTAATAAGTAAAGGAAGAGATGGCAGCAGTGTAGAAGCATTAAAATCAGAAAGTCACCATATCACGGGTTCAGCTGTGCTCTACCAGCCGAGGAGACAGAAGTGCCAGCGTTAAGAGAAAGAGGCAGTGAGAGGCAGAGCAATACAGCTGATGTATTATGTAATAACCAGATGTGGGATTTTAAGGCACGAACAGGTGTGGACATCTCTGAATGCACTTTTGTCTGGGTAAGCGCTCTGCAGAGGACAGAGATCAAAGTTAGGCTCTGCTGGTGGAAGAGAGGCTTGTCTTTTGAAGAACTGGAGGAAAGCTCATTTCATGAAGCAGATGAGAAGTGGATAAATGCTCAGTGCTGAGAAAATCAGAACAAAGGAAAATTTGCCGGGATTAAAAGGATCATCCTCTGCATGTTTCCTTGTTACATTCTTTCATTTGGCTGGTGTTGGGCCAGCAGACACTTGGATGGAGCTAATAGCACTATAAAGGAAAGCACCTGAAATCTCTTTGTCATATGTGCACTTACGCACATATAAGTATATAACCTCTAGATTTAGAAGTTGTCCTACTGGGAAGAGAATAATTACCACTGGACTTGCTTGTGAGGCTTCACCCTTTTCTTCATCTTTGTCCAATTGCTTTGGGACAAGACTGAGATTGAAAAGGGCCTAGCATGTTCATGTGCCTGATATTAGAAACAAACAGAAAAGCAAAAAATCTATAGACAGAAGGAAAATAATGAACTACAAAAAGAAAAAAAAAAAAAAAAAAAGACATCTCCCAGAGCTGCTTTGTTCTCCTCCTGGCCTCATTGTGGACCCTGCTTTCCACTGAAGCATAGTTTTCTATAGGTCCTTTCTCTATAGGTCCTTACTTAATACATAGCAAGGCCTATGTACATGCATTCTGCACATGAATTCATTAGTGATTTCTGCAGGCATACAGGCCTGCTCCATACATAGCATATTTACATTTAATATTTACATTTAATCCCACTATCAATGCTATTGTGATAGTGTTATGGCTGTGGTCTTAAACACTACACAAACAGAGAAGGAAAAACTGTCCTTGCGTAGAAGACCCTGAAGAAAAATAGATATAAATCAACATAGAATGAGCAAAGATTTTTTTCCTTCTCTTTTGCTTTCTCCCAATAACCCCTCTCATCTCTGTACAGCTGCCATGACACACTCTCCACCCCACCACTGTCTATGGCTGCGTCCTACCCTTGGTGAAATGGGTCTTATGCAACATCTGCGTCGTGCAATGAAGGTGCAGGGAAGAGAACATGCCAGCATGCCTTGGACTGATCTGTCTCATTAGTGTGAGACTCATTAGTGTGGAAGCAGCAGTGTGGATGACCTTTAGTAGATGGAACTCTCAGCGACTCATACCCAGAGAAGCCCTGTGCATGCACTTGGCCATCACAGAGTTTGCAGAGGCCAGGTAGTTCCACTGCATTTTCAACACTGCTCTGCAGTGCATTGTGCCAGCACAGGTACCAACACAGGTAATCAAGTCCTTGGTTGTCATGTTCATATTAAATTTGTCATAGGTTTTGCAGTCCCAGCCTTGCCATTTTTCCAACATACCACAGAGTTTTTGCACTGAAAGTGCTTAAACTGCATGCATCAAAGAAACCGTCTGAATTGAGGCTGGATGTTTTGACAGCTGGATAGTTGACAGGCAATGCTTTAGACACCTGGGGAGGCCTTGGGAGTCAGTTTGCAAATCCAGGATAAGCACATTAAGTAGATGTATTGGCAGATGTAGCCAAGTTATTAACAATACTAAGATTTAAATTGTCATCATAGAACCGTCACCACACAGGCTCATGTTTGCCTCTTGTTCTCCAGGTTTCCTGTTCAACGGAATGCTGTTTCTCAAAATCATGATGAATTCCTTCACGGGGGAGTCCCACAGTACCATAAGGAGCATGTAATTGTCCTGCTTCGCCTCAGTTTTAAGTAATCACAAGTCTACTCATCAGCAGGTTGGAGGGTCCCGTTTTGTCTTCTGACTCAGTTAGTTGTCCTCTCGCTCGTCCAAATTATGTTTGCATAATTTGTGTGCAATAAAGTGATTTAAAGCAGTTGAAGAACTCATTACTAACCATATTTCACTGTATTTGAAAATTCAGCACTAAATCTCAACCAATCTAGTTTTGCTGGGCTCTGGCAAACCAGGGCTCCTACCTGAAATACATAACATTTGTTGCACAGATGTAAGAAATCCATCTGTGGTGATACACACACACAACCCAAGCTTACTTTCCGAGCAATCCATCATCTTAGCAATTCTTTTTCTTTCCTTGTTTTCCCATGGAGATGATTAATTCACTTCAAAACTCACCCCTTCATCTTGAGAGCTAATGCAAAGCTTGTTCAGGAGTAGCTCTGTCCAAGATATGTGAAGACATTTGTAGCTGAGCCAAGAGGCCCTGTTCCAGCTCCAGGCTGCTCCTGACATGCAGCCCTAACAGCTGATTCAGACATCTACTAAACAGCTGGCAGGATGCGACCTACAGCTGTTAGAAAGCACGACAGGGAACAGTGTCTGCTTAAAGAGGCCGAAGAGATATTTTAAATCCTATGACCTAAGGACTAATAATACTCTGAGGAAGACAGTTTCAAGCACACAAAGTCATATACATATGTGCGTGTACACACACACTTAATTGCAGTTAGATAATAAAGGATTTGGGGGTTTGGGATTAGTCTTCTAGTCTGGTCAAGACTCTGTTTTCTGTTTAAGTCCCAGTACAATTCTTCCTGTTGGGATCCTGTTTCTGCATGAAAGAGAGAGGAGAGGAAAATAGAGGGGGAGATGACTGCTCTAACATTTTGTCCTGACTTCAGGGGTGAAGGAGAGGTAATTGTTTTCGTGGAGTTATTTCCTTGCTTCCACATGATGCAAAATAATGCCAAATGTTTTTAATAAATCCCTCTTACCACAAGTAGCAGGGGATATTGGGGCCATCTGACTTGCTGCAAAATAAGGTCACTCTTGAGATCTCAGAGTTGCTTAAGGTCATATTAGAATATAAATTCAGGAACCTGGAAGTTTTGTGCAGCAATGCTTGACATTTAGGAGTCAGATCTCTGGAGTAGGATCTAGCAATTGACAATTGCTCTGGACATGAAGTCTGAAGAGCTCTGGATGTCCCTGACTGGCTGCATAGAGCTGCATAGACAGGGACATTCAGCAACAGATATTGAGAAAATATGGATGACGATTGTGTGGGTGAGATCACACCCCTCCAGATGTCATGCTTCAGGTGACAAGGAGAGGCCAGATAAAATATTTCACTGCCTTGATTTGGTAGATGAGTAGATTTTCTCCAAGTGACGTCTGACCATGCACTGCACAGAACTGATATGGGAGTTTATACAGGTCACATGTGGAGATAGATCCATTCCTGCTTGTGGCCTCTTGTAATTTGTTGCTTAAGTGCTTGAGGATTAGCCATAGTCAGAGATGGAAAAGCCCTCTTAGTTGTTGAACCCCAGCCCCCTGCGGGATGGGATTATACTCTTGGTAGATCCTGCTGTAGCTCAGTCGATACGGGAAACAGAAAACTGAATGAAACAGGATATTTGGCTTCACTGAACTAGGTTTGGAAGTTAGACTTTATATGAACATCTGGTAATGCTATCTCCCACTCATAAATGTTCCCCTCCATGTCCCTTTGGTCAGAATCTTCTGCTGCTGCAACATTTTAACCAAGGAAGAATTTAGAGTATTTCCTCCTTCATAGCAGGTTAGAAGCTGCAGACTTTTAAGGGAAAAAAAGGGTTTGCTTCCCACTACTTCATTTTTCCTTTTTGGTCAGAAGGGACTGTTTTAGATATTCTCATTCATTAAAACTCCTCACCCATATTCCTGGTCTTTGTGTCAGAAGCAGATTTATCCTTCTGCATTATACTTATCTTTCTGTATTATATTCTTAAAATTTAATTAAGCCTGGAAGTTAATGTCTTTATGCAAGTAGCTGCAGGTCAGAGCTTTTACTTCATTACATAGTAATTTTTTTTTCTATCCAACTAAATAAGCCAGAAGGAACCTCTATGAAAGGTCTGATTTATGGAGTTCCAATTGGAGGCCTGTGTCTTATCTCTGGCCCATGGACCTAAGTCCCACAGGGACAGGGATGGCTGTTTGGGCAGAGAGTAGGATACCATAATCACAGCTTGCTCCAACGCCAACAGATGGTCAGCCATATAGAGCCACCAAGACTCTTGTGTGCAGCTGGAAGACGACTAATCTGTGCTGAAGCCATCAGGTATGTCTGTAGTGCATCCATAATTTGACCTCCAAAGATGGAGCCATGAAACTAGGATTTGGGCCTTATGAAACTAGGATTTGGGCCTTATCATTTTGAAGTTGGCTGATCCAGGTTAACCTGGAAAAGTCTATCAACTGTTGCCATTTGGGTTGTACTGAAAACTGAGGAAGGGCTCTAACACAGGCTGTAATGAATTAAGTATTACTGGGAAAGCCCTGTCTCAGGGCAGCCTCCCTTCCTTCTGCCTTTTGGGCTGCCTATGAGGGAGATTTCCTCCTCAGTGCGGGAGCAGCAGGAGACAACTTGTGTCCCTTCTTCAGCTGTAGTGGTGTAGTGCAGAGTATTGGCCCCAGATCAAAATTCACTGAAATCAATCTAAATTGCCTTTCACAGGCTTTAGTTTAAACCTGCTGAAGATGAGCATTGTTCAGAAAAAAGAAAAAGAAAAAAAAAAAAAAAGATTGCAGTCATTGATTTCTTCTCAAAGGTAAATAACAAGAAAAACATGTCAGTGAAAATAACCACAGATAGAAGGTTTCATACCTTGAAGCTAGTCTAGTGATCTTCAACTATGAAGGGTCTCAGTTCCTAAAGGTATTTTCCTTTCTTTCCCCTCACAAGTAACCATCCTGGAAGAGCCTAATCAGCCAACTTTTAAGTTCCCTGATGCAATGGGGAGGAAAAGCTAAACAAGTGTGTGTGACCAGAATATTTACAAGAATTTAGCATCACATTTTACTCCTGTCTCTGTGTTACCCAAGACTACCTTTGTGGTTGCTCTGGTTGCTCCCTGGAGACCATTTACATTAATGGAGATACAAACCTGAACTGGAAGTACATAATTCTCATTAATGTACTCTTGTATATCAAAAGAGGATGATACTCTGAAGGATAAAACACCGACTTTCTTAATAACAAATTTAGGCACAGATAACCCAGACCAAATGGATGGAAATCAACTTATCTAAAACCTAGAATCTTCTGCTTTTTTTTTTTTTTTTTTTTAACTTACCACTTGTCTTGAAGTAGTGTCCAGCTGTCATACCCAAGAAGGAGAAGTACATAATTAGAGGCTGGTCTTGACTTAAAAAGCCTACAGTCTATATTCACAGGTACACAGAGTTAAGAAAATCAACAGGAGGTCTAATAAGATAGCTTGTCATTAGCTTTACAATTTACAAAGTTGGAACTATTTTTGCCGTGTACATCAATAGAACTCTTCATAAACTCTTTAGAAAGGGTAATGCCTCTTCCCTCTTCCCATTCCCCTGCAACAGTACTGGCTGTAGCCATCTAAAGACTGGTGTTTTGCCTAGAATGAAGACAGGTTCCTCCTGTTCCTTCCTCTCAAACAATGCACACAGCTGCTTGAATATCCCCTGACTTGGAGTATATTGTAAATTCTAAACAGAGTAGAAAATTACTGCTCTTACCTTATCTGAAAGCTCCTGAGGGGATTTCTGGCTAATGTAGCTCTCTTTCCTTATGGGAAGTAAGACACAATTCTGGCAGACCTTTGGGAAGCTCTATTGGTTAATTATTCTTCAACCAGCAGTCATCCTACTGAGGTGAAATTTTCATCTTTCATTGTCTGCTACTTGCAAAAATGTGGGCCAGAGCACATCACTGGGTGTTACTGCATTTTCCTGCAAAAGCTCTAGATATATTTTTAGACCAGCAATTCAACAGAGTTTACTGGTGAAATTCAATGGGCATCATTCGAAAGTTATATTCAATATTGCAACAACGTTTTTATTGAGCTTTCGCTGCTAAACAGCCATCCTAGGCTAGTAATAGAGAACGTAGTTCAGCCTTGTTCATCACATTTGCCTTAACAATGCAGCTGTTCTGACATGGAACATTTCCAAAGTTATTTCCATGGACTCAATTATCCTCCAAACATTTCATGGCAACCCTAGGTGACAAAGGAGAATTGTGGATTTTTTTAATGGCAGACAGTATAGCCAATGGCATAGCTCTAAATATATTTATATCTGCAAAGGTAGATCCTTTAGCCAAATAATTTTTGGAGTCATAATTGCTTATTATGAGAACTAATTATATCTTTCTGGGTAGTTTGTATGTTTTCTTGCCTGTATCCATCTAGCTCCAATTTTCTAACACATTCTATTATCTTCTTGGGATCTGGACCATTCTTTTAATCCCTACCACAGCAGTGTCTTGGCCAAGACCAGGATTCTTAGATGCACATATTTATATGTGTAAAAATAGCTGAAAAATTGTCCCGTTTTCTTGGCCTCCTAATGGAGGAGAAGGTATCACTAAAGAACTCCTCATAGTTACCAGTAAAAATTCAGTCCTTTGAAAACTACATAAAAATACCATTTAAAACACTGTTAGAAGTTGCTTAACAACTGCTCCTTCTAATTGCCTATGGAAAAAGTACTAATTGTAACATACATTCCTACAGTTTATAGGAATTTATTCATATCAGCTTGTTATATATACAATATAATTATTGCTCAACATATCCAAGGAACAGAATGATTTTGTACACAGGCACTGAAGGAGTGCTGAGGTCCAATGACCTACATTTAAGGTTGCTTCCTAGCTATTACACAAAGAGCCCCTAAATGTTTTTCCTATATGCACAGCATGGTTCCTCTGTAGCTCTTCAGCCTTGAAGGCTTAAGTATATCTTCCTAATAGGTTAGTTAAAGCTATATGGCTTGAGGATCACAACCTGCTAATGGAGAGACCTCAGGTATTATTATCCATAAAACTTGGAATTGCTCAGAACAGACAATATTTTTATGGAGCTTAATTTTGGTAAAGCCATAAGCATTTTCCATCTATCAGTGATTTTAACAGGCTTATACTATCTACATTATCCTTTCTCAGTCTGTAAGAAACCAGGGACATGTCTGGCCAGACTGACTGAAGATGTGAGGAAATCTCTCTCACACTGAGGGAGAAAGGCCAGACTCACAGATACAGGTGAAGCTCCTGGGTGACAGAAGTCCCATTAAATACAAAGAAGAAATCAAATAACTAAATACCCATGTCTAGTTTTTATTATTTATTTATATATTTTTTATTTGTGTGCAGCTCAGGGCTGCACATGTTCCACATAGCTCCCAATAAAAGAACAAGGTAGAAAACAAAACCTGTACACTGATAAAATGAAATGCTGAGACAATGTGGTATCAAACTGGCGAAATGTTCCGGCATGCTCTTAATAGAACGACACATCCCTATGATTATTCTGAGCCACAGTGTGGTATCAAGATTCCCTGGCCTAAATGAAGAGCTTTAGACATATGTTCATTTAGAATGCCAATGGTTTTATAATTTCTGAAAAACAAACAAACAAATAAACAAAAAAAACAACCTTGACATATGTTTTGTAGGAAGCTCCTACCTGAAGTGTTGAAACTCTTCTATCAAAACTGATCTGGGCATGCAGTTTAAATCTAATTTTTGAGATCCATTTTCTGCAGCACAGGACAAAGAGCTTAGAAAATGCATGATAAAAGTATGGACAGCTCCTGATGAAGTGTCTGCTAGAGGATTATGACTCTTCAACCTGGAGAAGAAACAACTGAAGAGCAATATGATAAAAGTCTATTAAATTGTGAGCAATATAGAGAAAGTGAAAAGGAAGTGATTCTTCATTGCCTCTTACAAACAACAAGCTGGCATCACATGAAACTAGCAGACAGCTGGGTCGGGAATAGCTCTTCATAAAGCATGTTGTTAAGCTGGAGGACTCCTTCCTGCAGGATGTGGGGGATGCTAGAAGTTTATCTAGGTTACAAAGGGAACTGGACTAATTCGTGAAAAAAAACTCCATTGAGAGATATTAAATATGAAAACATTTGGTGTAGAACATCACCAAATTGCAAATTATTGGCAGCTGCAATAATATTCTGGGAAAGTATCCCTGTGTGCTTTCTTTAACTCTTCCAAGGGGATCTACAGCAGGGCTACACTGACCTTTAATGTGAGAGGATGTAGCTGTTCTTATGCCATCATTGAGTTAGTCTGGATTCAAAAGAAACAGTGCAATATTTGTTTGATAATTACAAAACTGTATGTTTCAGGATGTCTTTCCTGGGTGCTAGTTCAGAAAGGTATTCAACTATCGTCAGCTTGCTGCATACATTCCACTGAAACTAATACAGATCTTGAAGTGCAAGGTTAAGCTTAATCACACCTTAAGTTCCAGTTTCAAAGGCTAAGGTGGAAGGGTCTGTGATGAGAGGAGTCTTTCTCAATGTGGACACTTATAGGACCACATTGTTTTCAACTAATTATATATTAAAATATAACTGAGAACTCTACTTTGAGGAATCTTACTTCTGCCCCATATGTTTGTTTCAAAATGTAGAAAACTATTTTAAAAAAATAAACCAAGATGGTAATGTGGTTAATAATTGGGCTGTGACACTGTTCCTGGTGAAGCTTCTCGGGTGAAAATGCATCCGTGGGTTTCTCCTCTTTAACTGAAAATTCAACCATGAAAACCAGTACAATTCATCATCAAACAGATTTTTCACACCTGTTCGGAAAAGGTAAAAACCACCAAGGGACCAGCTGGGTGTCAGAAGCAGCATCTGGAATTGTGAAGACTGTAGATTCACTACCCAACTAGGAAGCAGAGGTGTTACTTTAGGTTTATTGTTTAGAGATGTTTACCCTACTAACCCAGGTTCCACCACTCCTTTCTTGCACAATTCAGGGATTAGACTATCTTTGTCCTTTGCCATGGGTACCAGGAAGAGGACTGCAAAATGTGCAGTGACCTGGGTGGAGTATTGCTAGCTGAAGATGGGGATAAACAAGTGGGTTATTACAGCTGAAATTTGAGGCAGAACATTTCCTTTGCCTTGAAGCCAGAGCTGCTTAGTTTTGGAACAGACATGAGCAAACAAAGATTCACCTTGAAGAAGAAATGTGTGTGCCTGTGGAGGGGAAGAGTGGCTGCTTTATATATGTGTGTATATATTTCAAACAATAGCAACCTGTGTTTCATATGACTTTTATCACTCTTCAATCAAGATGTTGACACTTTTGATTAAATCTTTGATTAGCCCAAACCTGAACCCATTTTCTCAAGCACAGAACAAGGAAACACTTTTTTTTTTTTTTCCATACCTTCTTGGATGGCTGATAATTTACTACGTTATTACTGTAACATTTTTCAGCATGTGCAGTCTTGCAATTTCACTTCAAACTTTTAATTCCAACTAGACGAATAGATTAATTGTAGCGGAAATTATGCCAGATAATGTTGCTTTTCACACTACATGAAAGAATCTGCAATGCCAAAACCAAGATTTATTTAACCCTGCAGTGTGCTTAAGCCTACAATGCTCGTTATATTTGGATCCTGACAAAAATGTCATTGCATTTGAAAGAAATCAATAGAAAGTCAGATACGGGAAAAAAAAAAGTGAGGAGCAGTCAGTGGTCTTCATGCAGAGTTATTTGGCAAATGTAGCTGAAGTTACTTAATACATTACCGAAATAACTGAGCTGCCACTAGTTTAGGTGGTTGCCTGCAGTAGGGGCAGGTAACAGCTAGGAATCTACTGGTCCTGACTCATTCTCTTTGGAATTCCTAACATCACTGCTGGGGTTAGATGCTGGAGCACTGCAGATAGTCCTTGAACTTTATGGAAATAGGAGTAGTCAGCTGTCAGAATCTATAATGTAAAATATTCTGATGAGCAATAGCAATAGCTCATCAGAATATTTTCTGAAGAGCAAATGTAACTTTGGTGCAATTGTTAATCCATCTATGATTTTTATAACTCCACCAGTTATTGTTATTAATCCAAACTTTGATTTATTATTTATCCACCACTATCCTAAGTTGCACAGTGATGGGCAGTCTGTTTACTGAATCCCTCTAATCAAAACTGGACTGTTTCTGGAAGATCATTATAAGTTTTCACGGACAACAAGGATCAGTATAACAGAGCAATTGACTGTGATATGTGTAGGATTCTTATGATATAATGTCTTTGTTTGTGTAGTTTGTACAAGTAACAGTAGATGAATTAGTAATGATGCTGGCTGGCCCATGTAATACCATGTCTTTGGGACAATCTTCAGATACTTTTGCAGTCATGCCAGCTCCAAACTTTAGGCAGTCAACATAGCAGATTTTGGCCGTTGCTTTCTTTTCTAGGTATTTTTAGAGCAAATAGTGCTGCTTTTGTTGTTTTCCTGTTTTTAAAAGTCTTTTGTTTGCATGGTAAAAAAAAAAAAAAAAAAAAAAAAAAAAAAAAAAAGCTCAGTTTGCATCTTTTCCCTGCAGAACCACTAACCACTCATGTCGTGTTGTAATAATAACCAAATCCCTCCCCACATCAATGTCACAATGTTTGTTTTAGCAATCTTAAGTTCAGCTGCCAGCTGTTCTGTTCTTTGGATTTTATTGCAGGAAGTATAAATTCCCTTTGGCTTGGCTGGAGGTGCTTTTAGAAGCCTTCAAGTGTGGGGGGAAGGGTAATGGAGGAGGGAAGAGAAAGGAGAGAACAGCGAGTCTATTTTTGTTGGGGCGGGGTGACAATCAGTTAAGGACTATTAAGCTTGATGGCCTTGATGTTATAGTATTGCATCTCTTTTTACCATTTCTTAATCACTACACTACAGAGTAATAACATCTTTAAAATTTATTGGGACAATTAGAAGAAAGCATGGTTCCTTTGACCCCAGCTGTTTCAAAGACTTGCACGGTTTTCTTTTCTCTCTCTCTGCTCCACCTTTTTTTTTTTTTTTTTTTTTTTTAAGGAAAGAAAATCACTGGACTGAATTTCTTCTCAAGCAGTTTCTACCTTGAGATTTATGTCAAGTTCCAAGTTGCTGATAATGTGATGATTAAACTCTGAAAGAAAAGAGGAGGCTTGTAATCATGAGCACTATAATACAGCTACCTTCATGAATTCAGGCTTGTGCTATGAGCAAGCAGCTCCCCTCCCTTGGTGGGGAACAAAAGTCCGTCCATATCTTTGCCTGAAACTTGACCCAAATACTTTTCGAAGCTGTTTGAAGAAAGGGAGGGGTATTTAGTTAACACTTCCTTTTGTTTATGTTCTCAATGGTTCTTGCAGTGAAGTGGCACTGAAATAGGGTAAGAAAGGTCCCTTCTTTTCTTTTGTCAAAGTGTACTCGTGCCATTTCTTCATGCATGTTCTTACTTCCAGTTCAACCTTTTCTTTTTTTCAGTGTATTCATTTCTATTTTGTTAGAAAATCAATCAATTTCCTAGCTATGAATTCCTCTCTCACTCTTCTTTTCCATGTCTTTTGTCAAAATAACTTCTTCTAGTATTCATTTCTGTGCTTTTCCCCACACTAAGAGTTACTTTGCTTCTCTGCCTTGGTATTGATACAGAACTGGAAGCATCTATCTGTTTTATGACTATTTTACGTTGATTATTTACAGCATTCATGTCAGGGAGAGATAGAATTACTTAAAGAGTAGAGGTGAAATTCATAGCTGATAAGGTCAGAATTCATTCCAGTAAACATTAAACATCTAAATGAGACAACTAAGTTATGAGTATAGTCACCATTGCTTCACTAAATAGCTATCAGAAAGGCATAGTTATCTCCAGAAGGCTATCCAACCTGCCGAAAAATTAATCTAATTTGCCAAATATTATCTGTTTCCACTAACTGTATACAATATCTACATAAATAAATAAATAAAGACTGTATTTGAACCCCTATATTCCAAAGACAAAATTTCAGCAGATGCCAAACAATTGGGATAAAACTAATAAAACTATACCAAATAAAACTGTACCAAAAACTGTAGCAAGATTCCATTTCTGTTCAGAGAGAAACATGTCACCCCAGACAAGCTAAATGTTTGTTTTAGAGCAGACAAGTGAACTTAAGATTTCCTACTTTGTCTTTAAGTGTGCTAACTGGTGGGCTAGACCATCATCTGCTCTTTTAGAACATGCTCTGTTTTATGCAATAAATTTTGATTAGCCCAGACTGAGAGCAACTGCACAGCCTGACCAAATACCCACCACTTGGAGACACCATGAATCAAGTTCTTGAATAAATCAGAAGTGGTATCCTGATGAAAGTCATCATTCTTTGAATACAATTAAAAATGATTGAGTGGTCTTGTTTATTTATTTTTCCGACAGTATGATATGAAAGGTATATTCTGAAATAGTGTGTAAACAAATGTTGAAATATCAGCATTTTTCTGAAAGTAATTTTTCTTTTCTGGCAAGCTCTGTTCTCATGTTTCTGCCTTAATCACAAAACTAGCCTTCCGCTGTTCCTGTCCCAGGAGGAGTATTATGTGACTGTCCTCTTTTATGACCTTTGTGGCAAGAATTATAGGTTTTGAAAAGTACTATGTATTTTCATTGTATAAGACATACTGTGGAGTTTTCTAGCTATGATCACAGTGAGTCCCACCTTATTAATAAGCCCCAATGTATATCTGAATAGTAAAATGAAGTGATACATTGCACAAAAAGAGGCACTAAATAGTTCACAACAAGGAACTGGAGTCTTTCCTGAAGTTCTTGTTTTGTACAGTGAGATCAGGATTTGCATATGAACATTTGAACGTTTATATATTCCTCAGGTATCTTGAAATTGGCACACACTTGTGTACCACATGCACGTATCACAAAAGTCTTTCTTCAATTCTTCACTCCTCCTTCATGCGTCCAGATATTACACTACCTGAAAATCTAGCTCTGACTTGTAATTGCAGAATTTTTACAAATTAGAGAGTTAAATGTTTTAATAGCCTGACAACAAAAGCTCCCAGATTATTATTTTTTTTTAAAGACAAGAAACTCTGCTTCTTCTATTGAAGTTAAAGAGGTAAAGGGAATATTACAAGATATTACTGAAAAGTTTATCATTTAA
>VZSV01000030.1:1062354-1081111 GCA_013398735.1 Nothocercus julius
TCCTGGCTGCATCAGGAGGATGTGGCCAGCAGGTCGAGGGAGGGGATCCTGCCCCTCTCCTCAGCTCTAGTGAGGCCACATCTGGAGTACTGTGTGCAGTTCTGGGCTCCCCAGGACAAGAGGCACATGGAGCTTCTAGAGAGGGTCCAGCATAAAATCACAAAGATGATTAAATGACTGGAACATCTATCTTATGAGGAAAGACTTAGTGAGCTGTGCCTGTTTATCCTAGAGAAGAGAAGATTGAGAGGAGATCTGATCAACATGTTCAAGAACCTGAGGGGTGAGCGTAGGGAGGATGGGGCCAAAGTCTTCTTGGTGGTGGCCAGTGACAGGACAAAGGGTAATGGGTGCAAGTTGAAACATAGGAAGTTCCATCTCCATGTGAAGAAGAACTTCTTTGCTGTGAGGGTGCCAGAGCCCTGGCACAGGCTGCCCAGAGAAGCTGTGGAAGCTCCTTCTCTGGAGATCTTCCAAACCTGCCTGGATGCCACCCTGTGCCACGTGTTCTAGGTGTCCTTGCTGGAGCAGGGGGTCTCTAGAGGTCCCTTCCAACCTTAACCATTCTGTGATTCTGTGATTCTGTTACTGTTGACAGCTGAAGTCAATCCAGTTATGCCATGTATACACTTGGAAACAAAATGTGCAGGCAAAAAAAAAAAGAAAAAGTCCAGTATCGTATCAACAGAGTACTCTAACCCAGTGTTCATAGAATCATAGAATCTTTAAGGTTGGAAAGGACCGCCGGAGATCATCTAGTCTAACCCCTCTGCACATGCAGTGTCACCTAGCGCATGTTACACAGGATTGTGTCCAAGTGGGTCTTGAATATCTCTAGAGAAGGGAGATTCCACAATCTTTCTTGGCAACCTCTTCCAATGCTCTGTCACCCTCACTGTTAAGAATTTTTTCCTAATTTTTTTCCTAAATATTAATTTAATATTAAGTGTTACAAAACTCAAAGCAAAGCCAAAACTGCCGTGAGCATGGAAATGAATTAGGAAGGTGACTACATCCAAGGAGCTCTGTGTACAAGTGTAACTTGAATCAACCTAGTCTCAAGACAGTGGTGTAAAACCCTCTAGCTTATTTAGTTTACCAGAATGTGCATATGTGCTAAGAGTCAGGGCCCAGAGAGCAGGGAGGTATGAAACCAGTAGACATAGCTTGGAGGTAGTTGCAGTATAACACATGCAGGGGTCAGCGGAAAAGCCTTAGTTAAAAAACAGCTCCCAAAGGAAAGAAAGGACAAACCCTCAGTTTTAGTAGTTGTCACAACAGCTCCTATCAGCAAAGGAGCTGTCCTTGGACTCGCCTACTAAAGCTCCTTAACTTAGCCAATGTCTTTCAACATCTGAAGTTGGGAAGGGTGGTGAGTGGCACTGGGTTTGGTGATGTGATCCAAAATGGCACATTAATGTTGGAAAGATAATAATTTCCAGTAAAAAAAAAATCTTAAAATATTAAGCTTCTGGGAAATGATTTCCTTCAAATAATTCATGAAATGAATCAGTAAACCTAGAAGAAAAAGAATAATTTAAAATTAAATATATGAGTCAATGTATAAGTGTGTGTGTGTGTATTGGTTCAATTGTCATATGCATTTTATGCAGCATAGAGGAGTAGCCGTTTGAAAACATATAGCCAAGTTTGTCTAGTGTTTCATACTGTAAGTCTCTGATTCCAGGAATTCAATTTGCCAAAGGTAAGCAACTTCAGTTAGTTTCAAGACAGTTCTCTGTTTTAGGTCATTCTTTTTGTATCTGAGAGCGATATGCTTATACATTTCAGCAAAAACTGGTTCAGTTTTTTTCATGAATAAGATTGAGTGTAAAAAATACACTTTTTCTCCTCTTAAAACAGGTATTATAGAAATCATGTTTAAGAGCAGGTGTTTCAAATTTCGCAGTTTGTGGACTGTGTTAGCAACAGATCTTTTCTTGCTGTTATGTTAGAAATCCCAGCATAATTATCTAGGCTATAAATAATGAAAAATCTTGGTTAACAGATGCTCTGAATTTTATTTTGAGCAGATGACCTTCCAAAGTCTCTCCCCTCATGCGAGGCTGGCACAGCAGGAGCTGAGTACACCTCTCCCCATAACTTCTGCTCTGCAGTTCTCTCTCTGTATGCATCAGGGCTGAGAGCAGGGATACTGTCCTGTGGTCTGATACTCACATCCTGGAGTAGTGATGGGAGGAAGTATGTTCGTCCTTTCCAAAATGTGAAAGCGCGACCAAAAGGGAGAAATGAAGGCAGCAGACTGGCATGTGGAATGTTTCTGGACGTACCACTGGTCTGTACAAACTAAATAATAATCCCCAGTCTGAATTTGGCCAATGAACAACTTTTGATTTTTCCAGGATTTCACGTCTTCCTCCTGATGTTTCTTATTGTTCTTCTTATTGATCGTGAAGTAGCTGCAGTGTGTTACCACTGCTTCACAAAGAAACTGTGGCTCTGTTTCTTTTTAGGTAAATGACCCATGGGGCCTTGAGATAAATGAGCTGAGTAGCCCTGAAATTTATTCAAAGAGCCAGTAAGGCTCATTAAGAGGCTGTTAATTAAGAGTAAGACTGGCAGTGGAAAAGGCTGCAATGATGGATGGACCAATGCTGTGGTCCAGCTTCCCTTGCCGTCCAGATCAGGAGTCTGCTTTGGATTCCTCACAGCTGTTGCCTGGTCTACAGATGAGGGTCTTCTTTCCACAGTAATCAGGCAGGAAACTGAGGAAGAGGGAACAAAAAGCTGATGTCCTCTGCTGTGTCATCCCAATTTGGGCCTGGAACACTGACAAGATGTATGCCTGGATCACAGATGTGTCCCAGGGTTTGAATGAAACCAAGGTTTCTGGGAGAGACCAGAAATGGAAACTGGTGTACAGAGATGACGAGAGCAGGAACAGGAAAAAAACAGCTGGAGATCAAGAGCTGTGAAAACCATTGTAAAGTTTTCAACACCTAGAAGAGGATTATAGATTCTTCTCCAAGCAGTCATTTAGTCAAACACTGATGCTTCATTTGGTATTTGTTCTATGTGGGTGCTAGGTGAGGTTTAAGGATCTCTATGCACAACTTGAGATACTCCGACTGGTAGTTCTAGCATGCTTAAAAAAATACAGTCTCCCCATGCGTGTGAATAAATCAAATATTGTAGCAACAAAAGCGAGAAAAGCTATACTTGGAGCGGTGTTCAAAAATGCTTTGTTTAACAAAGCATTGAAAGCAGATACTGATCAGTGAGCCTGAATGGAGAAAGTGGAAGATATGCATTCAAGGAATACCATTACCTTTGCATAGTAAGCAGCACATGCAAAAAAAAAAAAAAATGTTACTATGTACTAAAGTCCATTTGATAGTACATGCACACAGCAAGGCTTAACTGAAGTTGTATATCCACCTTTAAATGGGGACATTTCCTTACACATGATTACTTGGTCTTGCAGCTTTCTCATTCTTTAAAGCACAGGATTGGGTTTAATGTATTTATGTATTCTAAAAGTTACGCATATCACTAAATCCGCCAGCTCTCTGCACGCAGACCGTGTTCAGGTAGGAAGTATTCATGACTTATAAATAAATAAAAAGAGTGAATGATCAAATGTAGTTAAATATTAAAAAAAAAAATAAAATTGTGGCTAAAAACCACAAAATGTCATGAACTAGAATTCAAAATTACTCTAACAGAGCACATGATAAAATGGTGCTTATGAGAGTTCAAATAGATGTTGACTTTCAGTCAGGAAGCAAAGCTAAAGGATTTTGAGTAAACAACATTAATTGCTAATTTGATAATGGTACATTAATAGTACAGGAAAAGAAATGACATATTGGAAAATTTCTAAATTAAAGTTTGTTATCATATTGTTTACTTTTTTACATAAAGGTTTCTAACTGTCAACAGGATATGGACATATGCTTAAAAAAGCATGTGTTTAAGTGATTTTCTTCATCCTTCAGACAGCACAAATACGATCAATTGAATACAGAACTATTCATCTCCTCGCTGAGAACAAGTGGGGAGCATCAGGCTGTTTGCAAAGGCTGGGGCTCTTAGGGGTCAATAGGAAAGTGCTGCAATTTGTGATAATGACTTGTGGGGAACAAGTACTGTTTAAAAGAAAAAGAAGTAGCAGTGATTATTTTCTTCCCTTAAATGGATGGAAAACACAAGCATGCCAAAGAAAGACATTTAGTCATAATATGGAAATATCAGAAGTAGAATAAAGTCCTAAATGTAGTGAGATGTGAAATGCAAAACCCCTATCAGCAGAGTTAGTCCACAACATCTTGTATTAAGAAGATTATGTGGGGATTAGTTCCAGTGTAGCTGCCACAAGAAAATATATGACGACAGGTGTTTCTAAATTACTGTAACAAGGTGGAACCTTCTCACACAGCCAAAAATTTTGGCAACAAAAGAAACTGTTTTTTAAGGCTAAGAAACTGCAGACAGCTGGAACAAAGAGAAATCTATTGACAACGAGTGGAACTCACTTGCATATATTTATCATAGACGTAGGCGTTTCCCATAAACTAAGCCATGTATGGTTAAAGGAAAAGAAAAGGAAAAAAAAAAAAAAAAAGGCTGTATATTTCTGCTGAAAAATCCCCCTACTACTGTGTTGAAAGCACATTTCCTATCAGCCTTCCTGATATTACTTAATATTCCCATGTTGTCTGGCAAAGAGTCACAGAGAAACAAGGAAAGGAAAATTCTCGGACACGAGCCTTGAGTGGAGTTTAAGAGTTTTGGTCTGGACAAAGCAGCTTAAATCAACTCTGCAGATATACAGGACCCAGTAAGTGGTGAAGACTTAGTCTCACTTGGCTACAGTGCCTAAGGCATTCCTGAAGTCAGTGGTTCACAAAGGAGTGACATGGCTTCTTTGTTTTCCCAAGCTGAAGGACTAGGTCCCACTCTGAATTGTCCAGTCCAAAGTGACAATTTGAGCCCCCAGTTTTGAACCTTAAATGAGACACCATCTTTGAACCACCACTGTGCTTCTGGGAAAAAAATCCTAGTTAATACTATGCCAACATAGTATTAACATATTATTAACAGTATTGACAATGCCAACTGAACTGCTGAAGTGTGAATTAGAACAAAGTATTGCTGTTAGTGAATGAAGGAAAACGAGAGTGAAGGTGGTATATTCTCAAGGTTGTATCCTGATTTGGAAGTCGACCGAGGGCAGATGTCAGAAATTGCAAGTGCACCCAAGTACACGGGGCTAACATGACCCATGCACAGGCTGAACATGGCTAGGCAATTAGATTACAGAAAATTCATTTGAATTCTATTCTTTCCTAAACCTAAAGTCTATGAGGGAAAAAAAAAATCTCCGATATATTGTGCGTGGATCACAAGTGTCCTTTACTATATTTGAGCTGGGATTCTTCTCAGTTCACCTTAGACATCCAAATGGGTATTTAAATGGGTATTTGCATCTGAACTAGTTGCTTAGCCCCTATTAAATCTCATTAAGGTGTAATCAATACAGATAAGGGAGATGGAGTGTCATTTATTTGACCTAATATCAGTACCTATTTAAGCTGAGATAATTTCACACACCCGGTGGCAGCCTGGCTGCTGGCCATTAAGAGGGTCTAGATGATTTTCTGAGCTGTAGATACCTACCTTGTAAACACCCCCATTTAGTCAGATCAATTCTAGAGTGGGACACTGTAGGATTGATTTGATTTCTCTCTACAACTCATGACTTCTGTACTCTACAGATGCAAAAGGTGCCACCATGCAGTTAGACAAAAGGAGCTGGTGCCCAGATGAACCTCTCTTTCATAACAAGAGACTTAACAGGGCTCTTGGATCATATGAGAAAAGTTGTGCTCCAGTCATATTACTTCTGAAATACCAGTCGATTATCTTTGAAAAGCATATGTCTGAGTAAAGATTGGTATAACTCCCACAGCAGGCAGTAGGTTGTCCATGACACCCAGAAACATGCCTGCTTATAGGGGCTACTCTCATTTGAAATACCTAGTTCAATATCAGCATTAAAGAATTAACCTTAAGGAGGTAATGCCTAATACTTGGGCATTATAATATTAACTTGTTCCAATCTAGGAAAGAGATGGCCAACCTGTATTAAAGACTTCCTTCAACAGACTCTGAATGTTGTTCCTCATCCAGAATATTTGTGCTCACATGGTGCACAAGGGAAATAGAGAAATTGGCCCTTCTGAACCTCTTAGCAGGAGCTCTTTTTTTTAAACATTCTTGATCATCTATTTAGCGGACACATGTCTGGTAGAGATGCCTCCACATCACCTCAACAGAACAGTGACATGGGAACAGAAGACCTTTATTATAGTATAAACCAGAGCAGGAAAGGATCTCTCTGAGTTTCCGTGCTGCTGCACATCCATAACACCTATCACACAGTGTAATACACGCTACACTTAAAATAACAACTTAGAGAAAATTCTTCAGTCAAGTAGTGCACAGATACAGGTGTCTGTTTTGGATGTATTTACCAGAGCAGAGCTTACATTAGCATAGGCTGACTTAGCTTTGCTGAAGCCAGCAGAGCCATCTGATTTGCACTGCTTGAATGTCTGCCTCGCTTGTTTTATTACACTTCCAACATTTGTGTTTATACATGTGGGTTCTTTTGATTTTTAAAGCTTTTTGGCATCGCTAGCCTCTCATGTTTGAATAGTTAAATACCCCATCCCCCTATGTATTTAATAGTGTAAGCGGCATTTGCAGAGTTTTTAAGAGCACATGCCAAGCAAAAGCACTTCCAGCACCACAAGAAAGTGAGTTCTTATGGTCTCTTGGCTGGAAGTGTATGTGGGGGCCTTGCGTGGTGTCACTGGAGTCTGCAAATCCTGGCACCACTTGGTTTTGCATGTGCCTAGGAATGCCTGCCCTTCCTCTGCATTCAATTTGTCTGTCTCCAGCTTTATTTAGTCAGATGTTTCTCTTGTGCATCCAGTAAAACTCAACCACAAAAATGAGTAGTTGCTGTTTATAAAATCAGCACATTGTTATGTAATCCAGATGACAGCAGAGGTGTGAAATGCTGTTAAATACTCAACTATAACCACAGTTCAGTTAGATCTAGACAGTTAGTATGCAGTGGCGTCCAGGTTTCCTGAAGAGCTGACCCTAGAAGTGGGAGGCCGGCTTTACTTTCCGGGTATAGGAAACGGAGAATAGCTCCCACAGAAGTCTGTGCACTTATTCTGACTTCTTGCTGGTCTTAATGAAGAATTCAAGTCTACAGGTGTAATAAAAAATAGGAGGCACATTTATAACTGTAACTTCTTGTATTCAGTAGTTGAATCTTACAGATCAACATGAGTGAGAAATGGAAAATAGTCAAAAACGCACCTTTTATAACTCATTGGAATAAAAACAAAATCTGTAAATTGGGGAAGTAGTGTGGTCACATGTAATGAATACCAAGAATGAATGTAAGAGGAACATTAATGTTATCCTTAGCAAGTTAGCAAACACAACATTCTTCTAGAACTTTCTCTATATAAAAAACTCTTAAACTTCTCCATAGTTCCGAAGTATTTCCATTCAGTGAGGTAAATAACTTATGCTCATACCTGGCTAGAAACAAGCCAATATATGAACTTGTGAAACTGTCAAATCTGAATCATTACAATGAGAGATCTACCTACTTCTATTCTGGAATCTGCCCACAGACTAAGATAAAGGAGGAGGAGCAGGGAAAGAGCTGGATGATGACTGTGTCATCTTGCATTGCTTCGTAAAGCTGGGTGTGGGAAGAAGCCTACTATGCACCATACTACCTGGTGGAATGTGCAGCCTTCCAGTTATCCATACCCCAGTCTGAACGATGACAAACTCATTAAGCTTACACTTACCACCATTTATACCTATTACATGTTCTTATAAGTGAGATAAGTTCCTATTAATTAGTTGCACACTAAAAACACACAGTTTCTTCTGCCGAAGTGTTGCTGAAAACAGCAAAAGCTAAATTAAAAATATCCACGTTTCTTTTTAAAACAAAGAGATAATATTGGCTTCAGCATCTCAGCCAAAAATGCTGGGAAAAGGAATTGCACCCCAAGGCTCTGTTCAGATGTAGTATTTCTGTAGTTAGCCCAGGAACTCTGTATAAAACAAGGAAATACTTTGTAAATGAGAAAGACCTTGTGATCTGGGAGAAGAAAACTGTGGTACTCTCAGACATTATTTCATTTCCCTGTCCAAGGGTGTGGATTTCCTAGAAGCAAACCATTTTGTCCCTTTCTTCCCTGTCACATTCCTTTCTCAGTTTTGAAGATGGCTGTTAGCATAGTCTAAGTTCTCAGGATCTTTCTCCAGCCTCTAGAAGATCCAGCCTGGATCACAGTTAGAAACAGCCTGACTTTAGTTTTACTGACAATGAATAGATTCTCACCTGCCTTTATTCAGTTTTGCTGCAGTTCTCCATAATGAAAGCCAGAAGCATCTTTAATGTTTCTTCCTGCTGCCCAGCCTTTTTTTGGGGGGGGAAACCCCATTACTATGAATGTGGTAACATGTCAAAAGCGTAATTTGTCACAGAGTCAGATCTCACAATGTAGGAGTCTCCTGCTTCCCTTTTACCCTCTCTTAGCTTGCTACCACATCATCTCTGAGTTCTTGCCAATTCCGAGGGCTCCTCAGGTTACCATTGGAGGATTTCTGAGAAGAAATTTTCAGCTCTTTATCTGCAATTTCCATAGTTCCCACACATGGTGACAAATAGCTCATTTCAATGTGCAATTTCTGTTATTTCCCCTTTCCCGTGCAGTCTAATAGCAAGCTCAACATTTTTACAACACCAGAACACAAGGCTCAGATACAGATGGATCCCATTTGGAAGATTCTGCTCCCATAATCACCAAGATTACAATTTCTTTGTGTCCACAGTAGTCATTTTCTAGGAAAGTGCTAAAAAGTAAAATCTATACTGAATAAGTGCAGGGCTTTTTTACCTAAAAAAACAGGAGTAGATGTTATCCATTTGATATAACAGTGAAGAAACAGCAAGATACTCAAAGAACTACTGGCTTGAAAGACCCATCTCCTTCCTCTCCTTCTCCCCCATGCTGATCACTTCAGGGCCATGGAACAAGGCAAGCTGGGCAACCCTGGCCATAGGCCAATGCTGTATATCAGTGCAGGCAAACATCTGAAAGACCTGGTGTGGGCAGTGGGAGAAAGCCTTACCCTGTGGGCCACCCACACGTGTTTTGTTTGGGACAGATACCCGGATACTCCTATGGCTGCCACCACCCTCAGGCCTTTGCCCTGCGCTGCACTCCTTTTTCCAGGAAGCACTTTTAGAGATAGATGGGATTAAATGTTACCTCAAATCTAATTTTGGACAAGTGCATTATCAGGCTCTGTGTCATGAACAGGAGCTACTTTTACTTGAATGTTAAGTAAAAAAAAATCAAATCCTTTATAGAAGAATGTTCTAGTGTACAATTCCTCTACAAATTATGAGTTAATCTTTTGAGTAAATGAGCAGATAATATTTATGAAACAGACCTTTTAAAAGTAAGAAATTAGGGACCTGCACGAATTTGTGTCACACGCTCCATTTTATGAGGTACATTTTATCATTCACAGTGTAATATGAAAATAGAGAGCTCTGTTTCATCAGTTACTCATATCCAGCTGCTATGAAAATAATATGCTTGATATAATTCATTTGACATTTGATGGGTTTAAGGTTCCTCCGACAAGATATAATCAACTCATTATGGAGAAACAGAAGACTTCCTTGTTACAAATAAATTATTCCTAGTCATGATTGAATTACCATGTATTCAGTGAAACTGGGATGGCTGGGCTTCCAGTAGAATCGGGTTTTTTATCATCAGACCTGTGTGATAAAGGCAACTTAAGGCACTTTATGTTTTCTCTCTTCAGTGCCCTGATTAATGAGTGGTGTTACTTTTCTAATGAACAAATTAGGTTTTTCCTACCTTTTTTTTTTTTTTTTTTTTTTTTTTTTTTTTTTTTTTTTCACATTAATGTTACTGGAAGGAAGTATAAAATGACCTTTTTATGCACAGAGACTGAATCCACACCTTGGCTGCTCCTTTATTTTTCTTTATTAGTTTACTTTTAAATATCATATATAGCCTTTGTGAAGTAAGACTAGTTTTATGGGTGGGGTGTGAATTGCCTGGTTTAGATCAAAACCTGTGATTTTCTTAGTTTTAATTAAACCTATTGCATGCTCCATTACTTTGGAAGAGCAGAGCAAAGTTGTATCACTTTGCTGGTATCAAAGAGGTAAAAATGCACAGACAGCTGAGGCAATACTGGTCTCCAAGAGCACAGACACTGCTGAACATGCTTGGGATTGATGATATAGCACAGTATGCACAATCCTGCAAGTTCAGCTTCCATGATTTCAAAGGAATTTGCACATGCAAAGTGTTTTAACATTTGTTGTGAACTGTAAAATAGATTGAAATAATGTTTCATAGTGGAGACATAAAAACTGCAATAAAAATACATCTGGGATGACAAATATTAGAGGAACAGACTAACATATAAGTAGAACCCTGCAACTGCCACCAAAAGACCAGCCTGTCTGCTTTAAAAACTTGTAATTACAACAGTGCTTGATAGACGTTACAAAAAAAAAACAAAAAAAAAACACTTTTGAAGCAAAGGCACATAGATTACATAGGAGCTACTGGCTACTTCTTTAAATTTCCAGAAATACTACCTCTCAAAGGAACCACCTAATATTTCTGCATATCTAAGACATAAAAAGATTTCACATATAGCCAAAAACAAGAAGAGGACACCCAAGGGCATTGTCTCCTTTGTTCTACAGAATATCCTTGTTCATTCTTGGAAGGAAAGTGATTATTTCTTTGTTCTTTGCCACTATTGTGGTATAAAGTGCATCATGTGTTTGGCTTGCTAGCTCATCAAATAACTATCCTATACTGTGCTTAGTTAATGTTGCCACACAGGATCACCCTAAGTCTAAACAGATCAAAGCAAATCGAAAATGAACTATTGACTTCACTGATGGTGAAGAAAAGTAGAATGCTGAACTACACATAAAGTCACTTTAAGTCTCACTAACTCCACATGTATCAGTCCTGTCCCTTCTCTCTATATTATCTTATTGCAGCTACAAACAGTGCAATTCACCATGATGCAGAGGGGATTAAAAACCAGCCTCCAGCAATTGCGCTAAGTACTATTCACCGAAACATGATGGTCACTCAAGGGAAAGTTTGCAAGATCAGATCTTGCAAAGGGCCTCTTGAGAATGGAGGTAAAGTAATATATTCTCATAAGTCCCTCCTGCTTTTCCAAGTGAAACTCTGTAACCCTTGGCAAAAATTAGAATAATCTCATGTTGCCATGCATTTAATTCTCTTAGGTGGCTTTTAAAGCCTAGCATCCAGTGACTGCATCACACTAACAGCTCTCAGTCCACCCTTGCTTTCTGAGCAGTGGCATTCTTTGCAATTTCTCAGCACTATTGCTCAAAGTAACTTCACATGCTTTATTTGCTCTTTGTTTCACTCTGCAGTTTTCTCCTTGTTTCCTAGAGTTCTGAGTGGCATTTCTCACCTTTTTGCAAATCTGTTTAATACATTTTTTTTTGCCATGGACTAGCGGGTAACACTTGTTTATCTTAGAGACATGTGAAAACCAAGGACACTTTTATCAGCATTAATACACAGATTAACTAGTATATAAGTACACCCAAATATGTCAAAATATATGAAGGCAGTCTATGGAGAACAGAGACATTAATATTAATGCAGCTAGCTAGATTTTCTTCAATTCACATGATAGAATGGACAGTAAGATCATGGGTTTGGTTTTCATGTTGGTGTTTGTATACAGACTATGACAGTTGTGCCTCTCTGTCAGTGAGATCTGATAACTGATTCCTGGGCTCTTCTGAAGTGCAAGATTTTTCAAAATGCACATTGCGTGGTTCAGTGAAGCTCATTCTTTGCTGTCACATTGCAGTATTGTTCAAAGATTATCTTTTGTATATCTTGCTGGTGGACAGAGGTTGCCAACCACAATATAGGCAAACCAAAGTATTTCATTAATGGTAGGAAACAGAAATATGAATTTTTAGAGTTCTAGTTTGGTTTTTAACATTATCAGTTAGCTATACTTTACTTACCAGCAACAGACTTTATCAGGGAAATTAAAGATGTAATAACTCAGTGAATCACCTCTTTCCTTTGGGGAGAGAAATGGCCAGGCTTGTGGTAAGAGAAAATCAGGATTCATAGAGAAGGAAGAAAGCAAGTGCACAGGGCAGGACAGCAAAACACATGGGAGGGGCAGAATTTACTTGCTGGTGATGGCAAAAAAGTACTTGACAAAACATGGGCTAAGCTTCAGAGAACAAAAGACTCCCTTCCCACCATCCCCTGTCCACTGTGATTTGGCTTTACAGGAAAGGCTGACAAATCTATTGGGGGGAAAAAAGATACAATCCTGGCAGTGACTGATGAAAATAAAAAGTGTGTAAAATACAGGGAGGTTAGGCTTGCTACACACACTGCATTAGTCCATCTTCAGCTCATTTGTAGTGAGAAGAGCTGCCCAGGACAACCTGTTTTGTTACCATGGGAATAGAAAAAGCCAATTTAGTACTGCAGGAACTGGTCAGATTGGGTGAATCTGTGTGTATTTCATGAGAAGGTGCTTTCTCAGCTTCATGGTCTGAGTTGTCATAAACACTAATCTGTTTATCTGACAATATCTGACAAAGAATGAAAAAAGACCAAACATTTTAAAATGATTTGACACTGGGGTTTAAACAAGAGCAATTATTTTGCAGAATCTGAACTGCAGAAGAAACAAAGCAAAGCAAGCCTGGCAGATTGGTATAGATTTTAACTACTTCTTGCTAAAATCTATTGCATAGACAACCTGATGCCAGCAGCAAAGCTATTCTCTCTGATCAGCAATAAAGGAATGATTAGGGATTGGCAGATGGATTCAATAAGATAATTTAAACAATCATTACTTCATAAATGATGTCTTAACAGTCTTCAATGCTGTAGAATATGATTAGCTTAGTGCCCTTCAATCAAGGCTAACTCTGGCTTCCCCACTTGAGAATCCTGAGTAGATTTTTTCTTAAATCAAAAATTACTTTATCAAGAATTATTGAGCTTCATATTCACATTTCCTGAATTAAGTTCTCACTGTCAAAAAGAGGTTATGATTAAAAATGTAGGTGTGTTTCTTTTTTTAATTCCAGTTTGAGAAAAAAAAAATTGAAACAGTTCTGTACAAGGGAATATTAAACCCCTCTGCAGATCAAAAATGTAATGAGTGAGTAGAGTTTATACATCATTTATGGCTTGAGGAAGTTGAGTAAAGAACAATACAAGTACTGGGAGATACAGAATGAAACTATTGCCTAGCCCATTTAAGACATAACACTTTTTTTTTTTTTTAAACAGAATAACAAATTTCAATTTTTGAGCATCTTCACAATGATGTGAATGCACAAATGGATTCAAAATTCAGTTAGATTTATAGAAGAAAAATCACCCAAGAGAGACTTTTGAAAGGCAAATATAAGGCTCTGTTTTGGGATGTATTTAAGACAGACTTCAGCAGGAGGAATATTACTGGATATTTTTTTCTCATCCAAGCGTTTACTTCTAGGTCTTCTCTGAGACAGGATAGTTGGCTAAGAAAAACTTTGATCTAAACAAATACACTTGTTTATATTTTCTTGTTGATGGTAATGTCACAAAGGACTATTCAATCATCTCCTCCAGCCTCCCACATACCCTTTAGCATTTTACTGATTTACCTTCTTATGCTCGCAAAGCTTGTGCTTAAGTACACCACTTTCACCTAGGACAACAGCCAACCTTGGTCCGCAGACCTCAGGGAGAAAAAACTCCAAAAATCTTTTAATATATGTCCAAGCAGAGGATCTCCCTTGCTGAGAAGAATTTGTCACCTACATAACCCTCTGTCTGCCTTTGATTCCCATATCTTAAGTAAAACTGGTTATACCTTTTTGTCTAGAGTAAAAAGGATTTTTACACCTTGCATTTACTCCTAGAGAAAGAGTGCTTCATCAGACTCTTACCGTGAAATATAAATGTTCATCTTTTATTTACTGGTGTTAGAATAAGTTTCTTGCTAGGGGACACAACACACACATTATAACATATAACATAGACGAAGCTCACTCCTTCAGCTGAGAGAAAGAAGGAAAGAAGGCAGGACTTGACGCTACTGTTAAGGCCTTAATTTTGGACTTGTATTCAGGTAAATATCTCTGATTATAAAGAGTGGATTTCAGCATGCAAGTCTCATAAATCTGTATGATTTTCCTTGGCCAGGTTCAAGAAAAGTCCTTTGCATTTTTTTCTTTGCTTAACTTTTTTCACCATCTGATCATTACTAAATTATACTATACATGTTGTGGCACAATATTGCAGTCACTTGTTTGTGCCTTCTAATAGCAGTGAGGCTGGAATCCTCTTTTGTCCAAATATTTTGTCCAAATATTTGTCCTTCTAGGTCACACTTTCCTTTTTTATTAAATTGTCACAAATCCCACATAGAAGGCACACAAGGAACATTGGAACAATTTTTGTTCCTTATTTGAAGAACCATCATTAAATATAAGTTTTATATAGTGATGTTATGATAAATAAAATGAATATCAATAACATTAATAATATTAGAAAAAATATAAATGTAAAAGATTGTGTAATGAAAACAATAGTATCTGACTAGCTATCACTAAAGTATTTTGAAACTGAATGAAAATACAGCTAATCATGAAGGAATTTCTTCAGAAAGCTGGATTTCCATTTTTTCCACTTTTTTCCATTTTTTTCCAGTTGGTTCCACCAACTTCATTTTATAACCCCTTACACAGTATCTTGAGGATTAATCCATTACACATCTAAATCTCCTAGGTGACACAGAACTTATTTAAAACGTAACTCTGAGGGATAGGCTTATGAGATACACATCTCATTTCCGAGATGGGCCCAGTGGGACAGCAATTAAGCAATCTTCTTCCCAGTCAGTTCAATAATAGCAAATAAATGCTCAAATATCCACCAAATCATTACTCTAACATATTTTAGAGTTGTTTATTAATAAATAAATTTGTCAATTACAAATTGCTTCTGTTCCTCGGGCATTCCAAGAAGTACCATCATAATGGCTGGAGCCTACCTTTTATTAACAATTTCCTTGGGCAGAAGGCTATAAATTTTTCTGTGCCATGGGAAGCCGTGTGAGCTTTTTTTGTTTTTTTTTTTCCAGAAATAAGAGAGCAATATTTAAAGTCTTGTCCTATATTTATTTTTGTTGTTGTTGTTATTTGGAGATATAAGTGGTGTCTTTGTATTGTCCTATGAACACCCATGAGGAAAGTGACAAGTCAATTCATGGTGTTTCCATCAACAGCAATATCCCCAGATGATCTGGGATTACAGTTAAAGCAGTCTGGAGACTTCTCTGGCTGGTTGATGCTGGAGTTGATCTTGATCTGTGGAAACAATCATTTGTGTGAACAAATCATTTTGCCTTCCTCCACATCCATTCTCGCCCTCTAACTATGACTTTTTGGGAATTCACCCTGTCACTAAGGACAGCTGGGAGACTGCTCAGGAGGACAAATCTGCTGGCTTAATATCCCTTTGTGTTGCTTCCAGGGTGCAATGTCGAGCTGGGCAGAGCATGTACACTGTGGTATTGTGCTGCTGGAGCAGGCACAGCTGCAAAACTACTTTCCAACCAGTTGCTTTCGATATTTATTTGTTTTTTGTCTGGCTCCTGAAGGGAAATATAGTTTCAAGGACTGTTCAGAATCTTTCTACTGGTAGAAAAAAAAAAAGATATTACCACCAAGGGAAATAAACAGACAAAAGATTTTACTATTATCTTTGTCCTTATGTTCTCTGCACAACAGCAGTAACAGTTGAGAGAGACAGAGAGAAATGCTTTCTTAACTTGATGCGTGAGTGAAACACAATTTTTTGCACTTTTTTTTTTTTCTGCATTTGTCAGTGCAGACACATTTACAAATATCTTACTATTTGGGAAATATCTCATTGCTTGGGAAAGTCCCCAGACTTTCCCAATAAAATCAGTGAATTTTCCACCCCATTTAAAAAAGTAGCATTTACTTTTTCCAAAGAATAATGAGAATGGCACCTCCACAGACAGTTGTCAAGACAGGGGAATGGCACCATTTACCTTGCTGGCACCTCTAACCTAGAATTGTGTCACACTGGTTATTGAAACATATTATAAACTTCTTTTTAAAACTGATAAGTGAAATTTGGGAGAATTCTGAGCAGTAAAGAAGAATTGTTCCTGCATCTTTGGAGTTAACTGTGTGCATTTCCTAAAGGCTTATCTCACAAATGTTATACACTATACACTGTGTGTCTGGTATGACCAGCTAAAGAGTTGCTTATTGATCCAGGAGCCTCATTACAACTTACAATTACAATGCGAACCTAGCATCACTGGTTGTGTCATTAGTGTAATTATCTTATTTCATTAGTGATAATGCCGTTTTGCATTACAGTGTATTGGCTCACTTAAAAAGTAATGAAGATTTGGAATCAGCAGCTATATCTGTTAACTTCAAAGCATGCCTCTGAAATTGTCCTTGGTCATGCTAAGCCTCAGGATCTGCTCTGTGCAGCAACACTGAAACTTGTGTGATTCTGCAAGTGGCAGCTATCACTCACAGGATGGTGTAATGCTGTTTGAACTCACATAAGGCACTGATGATCACACCCAGCCTCCTGGAGTTTATCATGAGACTGTGCCCCTGGGATTTAGATGACACTGTAATTTCTTTGCTGTTAATTTTCCATTAACTTCAGGCCAGGGCCCAATGAAGAAATCATTTTGCTTCCATTATCATGGGTTTTATAAGGCTCTGGCTTTCCACAATGTGAAATGCTCCATTTCATACCAGATAAATCACTGCTGAGTAGGATGTGAACATTGAAGGTTGCAAAGCCCAGAAAGCTATGTGTATATATGAGTATATATATATGTCTCTGTGTATATATATTAATATATATATATACATAAAAATAATATATTTAATGGCTATTACCTGAGAATATCTTCTTCTTCCTATAACCAGCTGACTTGGAGGAGAGAAAGATGGGAATTCCCACAGAGACTAGAAAAATATAGTCCTATACTTGAGTGCAGAAATGCTAACTGAGGCTATGCCTGTGGTGTTTCACTGCATGTCCATTGAACTGCTGGCTGGATCCTGAAGCATTTTTTTTAATCTTAGTAGGCTAACCTTCTTTTCAGAAGGTGGCAGATATTTCCTACCTCTTGTTGGCCTCCTTGCTTGTCCTCCCACCAGTAAGCGAGCGAGCGAGTTACTCCGTAGTAACCTCTGGGATAGCTCCATCTCTCTGACATCTGATTTCTCAGCATTTAATCAACAAGCAGAAATACTTTTACAGGAGATGCTTTTCCAATGACTAGCCATCATCAGAGACCTGTAGCACTTGGGCTTTCAATCCCAATTGAGAAAGCATCAAAGCTTGATCAGGAAACTGACAAATGTTTGACTACAACAAACGCATTTTTGTCTGTTAGCTTAATCCTCATCCACTTTAAACACTGGACAAGCTAACCAGTGTTTTTCAGCAGAACAAAAGAGCTGAAGTGATTGATTACAAAACTGGACACCATGTTAAAAAGAAAAACAAAAAATCAGATGGCACCTTAAAATTCTTGCTATCACTCTCTTATCTTTGCTGTTGGTTATGACAACACTTCGTAGCCCTTCTGTCTGACCAGTGAGAATCAGCTCTTCCTAATTTAACCTGAGAGAAAAACTCTTTCTGAATGGATGAATCTTGGGTCTGTTTTTGCAATTGTATTTCACTTGCTCAATTGTGTTTCTTACTTTTATTCTAGCTACATAATTTCAATGGAATCTACTTTCTCAGTCCTTCTGAATCTTTCTGACTTTTCAGGACAACATGGATAAAATACTGTTTCAGATTACTTATTTCTGATGAGCCCCTGAAATACTCTGACTGACTCTAATAGCTTCTTGTATTGTTTCATTGGGCACTTCAAGTTAATAGTTGTGCAGTTGACACAGCAAATGTCTCGGTTTACTCATTTGGTCAGCCTTAGATGTCATGTACAGGATACGTGATTTCTCATGTCCGTGTGAGCACAGAATTCCACCTTATCCAAGATTAAGATGGATCATAAGTGTCCAAGAGTATTAAAACCATATTTTCACAACCAAATATAAGCAGCTTTATCACAGAAGTACATCACAGAATTACAGAATCACAGAATGGTTGGAAAGGACCTCTAGAGATCATCCAGTCCTACCCCCTGCTCCAGCAGGGAAATCTAGAGCACTTGACACAGGGTGGCATCCAGGCAGGTTTGGAAGATCTCCAGAGAAGGAGCTTCCACAGCCTCTCTGGGCAACCTGTGCCAGGGCTCTGGCACCCTCACAGCAAAGAAGTTCTTCTTCACATGGAGATGGAACTTCCTATGTTTCAACTTGCACCCATTACCCTTTGTCCTATCACTGACCACCACCAAGAAGACTTTGGCCCCATCCTCCCTACGCTCACCCCTCAGGTTCTTGAACATGTTGATCAGATCTCCTCTCAATCTTCTCTTCTCTAGGATAAACAGGCACAGCTCACTAAGTCTTTCCTCATAAGATAGATGTTCCAGTCATTTAATCATCTTTGTGATTTTATGCTGG